>ML784365.1:39228-85372 GCA_009831015.1 Picea engelmannii | reverse complement strand
GGCTGGCTGTGAGGCTATGTGTGAGGCCATGTGCAAATGCATCCAATCTGTCATCCAATTGGGCTTTGAATGATTCAAGAATTTCTTTCAAGTTTTGAGAAGAAATAGCCATATGAGCACCCTATGAACTCTTCGGTCCTGCATCCGTCATGGAAAAACTCAAAAAATAAACCCAAGAAGTTTCGGCAGAAAATCGCGGTTTTTTCTGGAAAAACCCTAAAAAACTGCTGAAGTTAAAATGCTCATAACTTCACCTCCCGGACTCCGTTTCGACTGATTTTTTTTTTTTGAAATTGGGTGAAATTGTGAGAGGAACTCAGATCTATAACTTTCTTGTAAAAATTCGGCCTCCAACTACTACAAAAATAAAAACAAATCGCACTGCCGTCCGCAGAAAAAACCCTGAAAATTTGCAGATTTTAAAACCTCAATATCTTGACCTTCCGGACTCCGTTTTGGACGATTTTTTTTTTCAAATTGGGTATTTTTATGAGAGGAACTCAGATATACAACCCCTTTATAAAAATTTTGCACATAAATGTACCAAAAAATTCAAGAATGTCGCGGCCCTCTTTTTTCTGCTCCGAAAAAAAAATCTGCAAAATAAAAAATATTTGCCCACAACTCCGGTCAAGGAAAGTGCTCTGATACCAATTGTTAAGAACCAAAGACTGAATACAAAAGAACCACAACAGATATAGAAGAACAATATAGAAAATCACAACTTTATTATATCAAACCCTTGAGGTAGGGCAACACCATACAATGGATCCTATTATGGAAGGGATCCTCTCCTGTTCACTTGCCTCTTCGAGGGGGCATCCTCCTATTGAGCTTCAGCTCTAAACACAATACTTCTCTTCATGTCTCATTACATTTCTTGAACCCCTTTATATAGTGCTATCATCTCCTAAGAACATTCTAGATGAGGAATCTTCTAGAAGTAGAAACTTCTAAGAAGTTCTCTTACATTTATTATATCTAACTACCATAGTGGGTCTTATTTAATAATATAGTGGACCTAGTCCACCTTACATTGAATGACCTCCACTATTATCACTATGGGTCCTCTGCCGCCCCCCACTACCTCTCTAACTACCTTACAAGTTGGCACCTTCATAGGTTTGCAATGTTGCATGTTGAAACATTTCAATATTGTTTCAATGTACTTCGTCTGGTTCAACCAGAGATTTATAGATACTCGATCTCTCTTAATATTCATTCCTAGAATGAATTGCGTTGCACCGATATCATTCATGTCGAACTTGGAGTCTAGATTTTTCTTCACCTCAATTATTGCATCCATGCTATTTCCAATAAAAAACATGTCATCGACATAAAATGATACATATAAGAAATGCACACCTTCTTCTTCAGAGTATAGTGATCATATTTTCTTCTCACAAACCCCAAAATAAGGATGTATGTGTAAACATTTTGGTACCACATCCTTGGTGATTTATTTATACCATAAAGGGATCTTTTCAGTTTGCAAACGAAATATTTCTTTCCATTTACTACAAATCCTTCAGGTTGTTTCATGTAGATTTTTTCTTCCAGTTCCCCATGTAGGAATGTTGTCTTTAGATTGATCTGTTCTATTTCCATATCAAATGTTGCAGTTATATACATTAATACTCTAATGGAAGTTAATTTTTCAACAAGGGAAAAACTATCACTGAATTCAACTCCTTCAACTTGGGAATATCCTTTTGCTACCAATCAATCTTTGAATTTATCGACTTGACCTGATTTTATACCGAAAAGATTTCTTCCACTGGGTATTTTGACTAAGTCCCATGTTTCATTCTTGTGCAAGGATTCCATCTCTTCGGCCATGGAATCCTTCTAGATTTTTCCCTTTGCTGAGTCGACTACCTCCCCGATGGACTTGGGCTCATCGTCAGTGGCAGTTAACAAAAATGTGGAACAAAATTCGGGTAGAATATGCCTTTCGACTGGTTTTCTTACTCTTTATTACCTCCTTAAAACCAAGGTTGATTGTTCCACCTCTTCTTTGGATTCATTCGACTCATATGAATCATCTTATTTGTTCCTTAGTTCAAACCGCACCATCTCAAGATTATTCTCGGTATGAAAAAATTCTTCAGGATCAGACATAGTTCTCATTTCTCTGAAGACAATATATCAACTGTACAATTTTTTCCTTTATGCATGATCCTAGAGATTATATCCTTTCATTCCTTATTTTTATCCAATGACAATACACTTGACTCCTTTCTTTTCCAAATTTCTCCTCTTTTCCTTGGGAACATGAACAAATGCATCACAACCAAACACTTGAGATGTGAAACTGAAGGATTCTTACCCGATTATACCTCATGTGGACTCATGTTGACTAGTTCTAAGGAAGGATACATATTCATTAGATATTTTTCAGTGTCGACTACCTCCACCTAGAATTCTTGTGCGAGCCCAACACCACTGAGAATGCTCCTTTCCTTGTCCATCAATGCTCTTTTCATTATATTGGTAACTCCATTTTGTAATGGGGTATATGGTGGTGTATTTTTCCGTCCTATGCCACACTTCTTGCATATTTGATCAAATTGTTTTCCACATAATTCACCATCGTTGTCAATCCTCAACACCTTAATCTTTTTATCTGTCTTTTTTTCTACAAGAGATTTAAAATATTTGAATTTCTTGAAAACCTATGATTTCTTCCTCAAGAAACATATCCATGTCTTCTTGGAAAACTCATCTATGAAGGAGACATAATACATGGATCCACAAAGTGAAGGCATTGTAACAGGGCCAAACAAATCACTATGAACTAGCTCTAGAATCCCATTTTACCTTGCCACTCCAGATGGGAACCTCACATGACTTTGTTTTCCATATATACAATGTTCACAAAATTTGATTTCTAAATTACATTCAGGAAAGTATTCAACTACACCTTTTATGAATAGCTCAAAGTTTTTTTTCTCCTATGTGTCCCATCCTCTCATGCCATAGCATGGTCGGATCGACTTTATAATGACTTGTAGAGTTGAGTCGAGTCGAATTTGAGTCAACTTCAAGAAAAATGATGTTGTTGCATCCATTCAAGTCGACACTCCATATTAACTTGTATAGGGTTCCAATCCAAATTCATTTCATTAATACCATCACATATTTGACCATCTTACACGAATCCTTCTGAAATAGAGTATGCACCCCTGCATCACTCATCTTGCTGAAATATATTAGGTTTCCTTCCAAACCCATAATGTGTAGCACACCTGGAAGGGTTCTACTCCTCCCATCCTACAATATCAATCTAACTCTTCCATGTCTGACAATTTTGGTTGTAATGTTTTCCACCAATAACACTTATCCTCCTCCATATCGTTAATATTCACATAATCATTCTCTATGTGGTGTCATATGATATGATTATCTTGATTCAAACAACCAAACATATTGATATGACTGTGTGTTGGTCAACGCCAGGTACATGTCACCTTCTTTATCTAGAGTCATATTTCTCTCAGTTGACTACTTCTCGTTAGATTCTGTACTGACTTCCATTTCCTTCTACTTGCAATCCCTTTTGTAATGCCCATATTTATCGCATTTCTAGCATCTTCTCATCGACTAACCAGGGGATTTGAATATACCCTTCGACTTAGACTTTCTACTGGAGAATTTTCCTTTATCTATGTCAACCGATCGACCTCTCACCACTAAAGCATCTTTGGTCGATCCTTCCATGTTATTTCTTCTCATTTATTCTGACAATAGAGATACAACCATGTCCTATAGTGCTAGTGTGGTTTCATTACTCCCTATAGCCACGACTAAGCTATCCAAGGAGTTTGACAAAGAAAAAAATAGGATGATACACTTCTACTCCTTAGAAATTTTAATATCCACAGAAGATAACTATATTATAATGGTATTAAACTCATTTAAATGATCAGTCACCAAACTTACATCACTCATCCTCAGAAGATACATTTTATTTCTGAGAAACAAATTATTTACCAGAGATTTTGACTGGTACAATCTTCCCAACTTGTCCTACAGTTTCTTGGATGAATCTTCACCTGAGACATTCAATAGTACCGAATCTGCAAGACAAAGTTGAATCATACTCCTTACTCTTCTCTCGAGTTTCTCCCATTCTTACGTTGACATACCTTTTGTCATGGTACCTGGATAGATTGTTGTCCATTGTTCTTGATCTACAAGGAGATATTCAATTTTAAGCTTCCAAAGCTCAAAATTTTGGTCATTGAATTTTTCGATCTCTATTCTTGAGTTGCTCGCCATTCTTCACAATTATTTAAATATTTCTAACTTAAGACTCTTATTGAACCTAGGGTTTATCTCATATCCAAGGTTGTTAAGCCAAACTATCATACCACATGTTAGGAAATGAGACACACTTCCATGCTAAGACTAACAGAAGAGAGGAAGAAATATTTATCTTAAACAAGAAAGTAAATGACAAAAAAAACACAAATTACATAAAGATTTTTACCGTGGAAACCCAAATCGGGAAAACCATAAATCCTTGAGAGTTCTACTCTCTTTTTCTCTTATTCATTTAGAATAAAATGTTAGATGACTAACCTTGTTCCACACCTAAGACACAATCGACATCATACCCTCTTGCTCACACAAGAACAACCTTGTATCCAATTCGACTTACATCTACATGACCAACAACCTCTACGATTACAGACTCTTGGTGATTATCCCTTCATCATATAAATATTATATTTTACAACATTACAACACGCCTTCTTTATAGGATTTACAGTAGGAAAAACCATAAAGAAAAGGATCCCAAAAATGGCTACAGATCCATGAAGATCATTGGCTACAAATCCCGTGAATCTCGAGGTTCTGTTACAATTGACTACCAAGTCAAATTATCAGTCGTCCTTCATTCAATATTTAGTCAGTTGCCACACACCCTCCTATCGACCTCTTGTTGGTTGAATTATTCAATTTTACTCGGTCGATCCACTGTGACCTTCGACTTGCTATCAATGTCTTTGAATTCATCTTTACTCGGTTGAACCACCTTGACCTTCGACTTCAAATGTCATTCCATCTACCTCGACTAGAATTTCACTGTAAATAATATAAAAACCCAACAATAATGTACCACTAAAATGTTAGAGAAAAATTACACATATGATACTCCATATTAAATATAATATACTGCAAAATCTCTTGTCCATCCTACTTTCCCTTTTCTAATTGACTTGAGGTGCATTGCAAATTCTAATTCCTTCCATAGAGTGCTCAAGATTTTTTGTAGTATATGAGTTCACAGATGAGATAAAAAATTGTTGATAAACTATTACCTAGGTTTTGTTGGAGAAATTTCTATTTTCGGCACACTAGTTCAGTGGGAGTTAACTGACTAGTTCTATTTTAAAATTTTTATTTTAGATCATCGCTATTATGTTATTATGAATGCATGCATTATGATATTATGGAATTTTATGTCCTATATATGAGTGTATTCCACTCATTCATTTTATCATATTGATCATATTGATGATCATATGTGTATCAATCATCAACTCATTGGAGTAGTGTGAATATATTTTCTCGTTCTTCCATATTGAATCTCTCTTCCTTTCTTAATAAGATTTGTTTATGCTTTATTTAGCTAGATCTCCTGTACATGTTTCGATGAAACATTGACATGGTATTAGAGCTACGTTGCTTGGAGCAAGCCAAACAAGACAAACAATAAAGAAAATTGGAGTTTCGGTGAGAAAAATCCGTGGTCATACCTTTTATCTGTTATTTCTCCAAAAATATTAACTTTTTGAGGAAACAACCAGTGTGGGAAGCAAATCGACCCATTCTGCAAGTGGTTTTGCAACCATTTAGCGAAATTATTCACCGTTTTCTCATAAAGGAAGCTAGAATATCACCTCCTGAAAATGATATGAATCTTCGGTCGTACCTTTTTCCAGTGATTTCTCCCAAAATATTACGTTTTTGAGGAAACAACTCATGTAAGAAGTAAATTGACCCATTATGCAAGTGGTTTTCAACCTGTTAGCACTAGGAGTTGTTCTTAGACTACTTTAAGAACAATCCCAGTACCCATCAGAATTTTGGTAAATTTATATTGGTTTTAAGTAGTTGGATCAACAAGATTGGGAAGGAAAGGGAGAGGGCAACAAACTGTCTGCATAGGCATTCCATTGGGCATGGAGTCATAACATCCTATATATCAAAGGAAATCAAATTGTATACTAGACAAAAGGGATATATAATGATGAGTAGAAGCATAGTGAATATGGAAAAAGTAAGAACATCCATTGTACATAGATTCTTTCTACAAACAGAATAAATATTGCTTAAACAATAAACATTGATTTAATGGGAAAGTTACAACATAACCTCTGTTGTTCATGAATCCATCAATCAATGGTAGATATGATCCTCAAAACCTATAATATATTCAATAAATAAGATAACAAAGAAATGAGAAAACAAAGAAGACAATATGATAAACAAATCTCATGAATCTTTAATGGCATAAATGTTGATTAGAAATTGGCCCTCATGCTTACAAATGAGCACCTAAACTGCTCCTCCAACTCTCTCCTCTCTTAGATCATGTATCCAACCCATTCCTTATTAAAATACACTTTCATATATAGTGAATGATCTATCTCTACCCTAATAAGGTCGAACCCAATGAGCTACGTAGGGTCCTCCTCCATTTAGTAGTCTATTACAAAAGATTCCAACAAAAGCTTAACAAATTCTTATTTTTTTGGATCTTGTCTATTGTGAAAAATTCCTTTTGAAACAGGTCATGATGCTTAACATGGAGATGGAACACATGTCCCTCATGTAAAAATGAATCCTAAGAAACCATTCGAACCTTCCCTGATAGCTGGAAACCTTTTCATATCTCATATTTTTCAAACTGTTAGAGTTCGCAGCGCCTTTGACAACATACACTGCAAAGTTTCCTGTAGGTGATGATTTTGACTTTTCTCCCAAACTATGAACTAGGTCTGGATGATTGTTTGTCATCAAGTCAATGGTAATATGGTGCTTCTCCACGCAACATTTTAGAAGAACCCAGATTTGAATTCAAAAGTTATGATCAAAACATGACTCTACTATGGGCTAATTGCTACAAATTGTCCCAAATTAACAATTCACAGTGCCAGTGAGTCTAGGCGCTGCGAAATTTCCTATAGCATCATGTTTTGATTTTTGCAAAAGCTTCAAGACCTTAAAACTTCTACCAAGAGTCCAAAAATGCAAAAGACTCAATATCTTGATATATCCTTGGAGAAAATCACAAAAATGCTAAGTCTAGATCAAAACTCATAACCATCATTAAATGTTGTAAAAGCACGTAACAAAAACTGATACAAAAATGATGTTGGTTTTGGAATATTCTTTATCTTTATTTTCTAGAGCTTCTTTTGGTAGCCACATTATCCAAATATTATACACCTCAGTGGTATGAAATAAATCACATTTCAGAAGGGAGGATAAAAGGGACAACCACTAAGATTTGTAATGAAAAGAAGACAAGTGAAATCTCTTTGCTAAAACAAAGTTTCAACAACATAAATATCAGTTTGCAGTTTCAATGATGTATGCAATTTTAAGATTGGTTCTACAAAACATTAACCATACTCCTCATGTTTTATAGTGGTCTCATTCAATGGGTTAAGCCTAAACTTCAAATTTATGTAGAAGATGAGGGTTTCAATAATTTTGGAATAGAGGGTTCGCAGCGCCAATCTACAATGCTAGTTCGTAGCACCAAGTTTGCAGTGCCAAGTTCAAAATCAAATAGTGCACTCCAAGGTGGATGTTAGAAATTCTGTGACAAAATCCTTGAAAATCCAATTAAATGAAGGTGTTGAAAACCATAAAATTCCACTTGACGCGTTTCTTATTTGCAATAATGAAAAATGAGTGCATGAGGTAATCAAAATTACGTTGCAAACTTTCCTAGTGAGTTGGAAGCAAATACACTTGACCATTTCATGTGCTAACATAACCAATTGTAGAAATTCTTCACCGTTTTCGCATAAAGGAAGCCTAAAGATTTCCTCCTGAAACTGATATAAATATGTGGTTGTACCTTTCTGTAGTGATATCTCCTAAAATATTAACATTTTTAGGAAATGGCTCGAAAAAGAAGTAAATCAACCCATTCTGCAAGTGGTTTTTCAACCCTTTGGTGAAATTCCTCACTGTTTTCTCATAAAGTAAGTCGTATGATCATCTCTTGAAACTAATACGAAGTTTTACTTAAAGTGCCCTTTTTGCAGTGATTTCTCAGTTTTTCACTTGCAGATTGAGACTAAACTTGTATGGGTCCTCAGACATAGTGGGAGAGATGGATATGACACCTATTCTACAGTCACACTTGGTGGTAATCCTCACACCATACAATTATTTTGATTGTAAGCCCAAGGAAAAATTCCAACTCAGAAGGAAAGGACTGTACAACTTGACGATAGGGATAGAAACATAACCCACATCAGCAATTGAGAAGATGAGATGGCAGAATCGAAAGGATGAAGCCACATGAATTCTTGTTGAATCGATTTCAATTGATCTGTGGTTTCATGTTTCTGCATGAAAGACTCCAAACAAGATCTAGACCACCTTGGAAAATCTTTTTGAAAAACAGGATCAAATGAGAGGTCACATGCTTGAGGTAGAGTTGAATACTTTGGATCCTAAAGTTTTGATAATATACGAGATTTATTTACTAATTTTAAATATTTGATATTGATCTTAGCAACTTGTGGTATTGATAAGTCTAAACAAGTGGACCAACTTATTATAACAATTTTGGACAAGATAGGACTAAAATACACTATCTATGTTTCCACTTTTCATTCAGGAAGGTATATCATGGGAACAAATTGTAAGATGCCTACCATGGATCAATTCATTGATTCTCTCACACATGAGTAGGAAAAACTCATTCAGATGGGCCTAATAAAGGATCCCAAAGCACATGCACTCACCATGCATGATGGAAAATGATCATCTAAATAGAATGAGAAGAAGAAACAAAATGTGAAGGAGGGATATTCCAAACCATTTGATGATTCTTCAGGTTCCAAACACTCTTCAGATTCCAAGAAGAAGAAGAAGGGAAAGAAGTGCACTTACTGCAATAAACCGAATCATGAAGAATACACATGCATGAAGAAATAGATCGATCTTATGGAATAGGAACTTCAACACAACAACCTTGGAAACTTCATTCCAGAGGGATTCAAGAAGAAGAAGGAAGAAGATCCTGCTCCTAAGAAAGGTAATCATCATGCTCTTGTTCATCTTATTCATGGATTATAGATTCTAGCACATCCCATCATATGGAAAAAAAAGAGGAAGTTTTATCTTCTTTGAGTCCATCCTCAAGACACATTATTCTCATGGGGGATGATACTCTAGTAGCAGTAGTGGGAGAGGGGAGAGTGGAACTCCATAATGGCAGTTTTGATAATGTTTTACATGTTCCAAAGCTTTCTATGAATCTTCTCTCAGATTATCAGATCACTTAGAAAGGTAAAAAGGTTGAATTTACATCAGATTCAGTTTCAGTAATTGACATGCATGACAATTCTATCATTTCAATTGGTGAGGTGGATCTCAATCAAGGTTGTATAAATTCACTAAGTTTTTTGATGATGACTCCTCTTTTCTACTTACACATAAGTAGAGTACTTTTCATGCACCTCCAATGAACATGCATATACTCTTGTGCTTCCATCAGTTTTAGACATCAGAGATGATTCCATACACTCATATTTTGTACATGGAAATAATCAAGTAGTGCAACTAGTTAAGAAGCCAACATCGAAGCTTCAGTAGATGCCCAAGAGAGAACAATTCACACTTTAGGCAGCATGTGTTCTTGCAGGGAATCCATTGGATTCGAGGAGGACTCAATCTCATCACGAGGATCCTTCTCATGTACCTTCATCTTCTGAACCTGTGACTCCCATGCATTGTTATATGGTTCAATATTATGATCTGCAGCTCTATAGTGAGGCTGTGGAAAATCCATTATGGAAAGAAGACATGCAAAAGGAGTATGAATTACTCCTAAATAATTAGACTTGGAATATGGTTCCACTTCCACCAGAGAGGAATATTTTCAGGTACAGATGGGTCCACATGATAAAGAGATACATGACTAGATAGGTTTCCAAAGGAGTTCATCAGATCCATAAATATTTCTACATCTTCATGAAATTTTTTAGTGAGCATAAGTTTTAGACTTTGCAGGATCGTCTTGTAGTGAAGAAGATAGTTTCTTAGCAACTCCCTTTTTCTTCTTTTGATGCATTGATACAAAATTGGATCTAGGAGCTTGATGGGGCTCATAAAATCCTAAAAATCAAATTTCTCAAAATGAATTCAAAACATACGTGTGTGTAGGCCTCGTCGATACGAACGCAATGCAACTTGAACGGGCTCAAACAGACGTCATATGCTCCAGATACCGTGATATGTTCATTTGGCCAAACATACAAAAACAAATGATGATTGTATAGTCCGTACAATCCCACGTGGCAACTGAATGTACAGGCCATCCAAACATATAGTTGACGTGGCAGGAACAGTTGCCACTGATGTGACATCATATGGAAGTGACACATGGTAGATGGTCATACAACTAACGTGGCAGGGGCACAATTGGATGTTGACGTGGCAGGTACAGGTGGACCAATCCAAGACTGACACATGTCACCACTGCAAGGGTGACATGTGGCATGCCCGTACAGTGTACATATGACACGTGGAAGACAATGAATGGGTGAGTGTGCTGACTGGGAAGATGTGTGCTCCAATCAGATTTTGACACGTGGTATTGGTTTCAGCGAATGGTGAGGTGCCACGTGGCCCAGACATGGGATGCCACGTGGCACCCATTGGTTGGATAAAGTTTTGTTTCAAAATTGTCTTAGACTCAATGAGGTTCGACCATGTGACCTCCCACGAGGCTAGATTTTTGGTAGGGCGGGCTAGTCAACCCGTCTGCATTTGTTCCTTGTTCTATATAGTTTCAAACTGTTATTTAATTTTGTAAATGATGCTAGTTTGAAGGAGTTAGGGCTGGGGCCTAGCCCCAACCCTGATGCAATATGATATGACCATGTAATATGACCTGGGATCTAGTATCGTAGCTTGGCGTGGATGTGAATTTGTGGCCTTAGCCTTCGGTCGACGAGCCACTAACCATACAACCTGAACCTACATTTGGATGTTAGCGCAGAGGTAAGGTTAGTGCTCGGTCGGTCGGGCTAGTGCGTCGACCAGGGCGCTAGATTGTGGGCCAAAATACTAGGGCTACAACTATTGCGCACGCATAGGAACAGGGAAGGGCCATATGGCTGATACTAATGTGACCAGGGGATAAGAAGTAAGGGGTCAGCGCGCTAGGAGAATAGCACCTGGCCACATGGAGACACCCCACATGACCAGGATCCCTACGAAAGGGGCATGCACCCTGTTTTGGGAATAAAGTGGGTTTTAAACTTTAATATAGTGATTTTTATGGATTTTATAAGCAGTTTTGGAGATTTTTGGCCAATATTGGGGGATATTGGGCCCTTTTTGAGACCATATCTTGGGGGAAAGTTGGGATATGGTTACCAACTTCAGATCTATATAAACCAGGGCTTCTTGAAGCCAAGGAGGAAATTCAGAGTAGAGTTATGCTAAATATTTTCCAAGCCAAAGCCATTTTTATGTAGGGAAGTTGTTGAGGAGAGCACCTTTTGCGGGCCATTTCTGGGAGCTCCGGTCATCCAATTTTAGTTTCATCTATTTTGTTGGGTTCCAGAGATTTGGTAGAACAATACCATATCAGTTTGTAACTTTTTTGGCACTTTTGTGATGTACTTTTAAAGATTCAAATAGAAATAAGAAAGCCTTACCCACTGAGACAAAGGCCCAGAGACGTAGGCGAGATTGTCAAACTCTGTTATCACTTTGGTGTTCTATGGTTTGTTGTTCTTCTTGATTTATTTCAGATCTATATATGTGTATATGGCTATCATGATTCCTCTTTAATTCTTCCTCTTCATTCATTTTCCTAATGGTAAATTAACACATGCATAATAACTCAACCATTTCCGTATAAAATATTTTTTCGGATCCAATGGTATCAGAGCTATTTGACGTTTGGATTTGAGTTTTTCATTTTAACCAAGGAAAAGCTACATAGTGGTGAAGGCGATATTGTTGAAGAGAATTCATTGATTGGATTGAGAAAGAGAAATTCTCAAAGCGAGAGGATGGCATCGAAATAGGGACTTTCTCAGGATGAGAAAGAGTTTTGAAAAAGTTTCTTCGCCATGTTGGAGATGATGAAGGTTTTGTATGATGATTACTTGGAATGAAAGAGACCAAATCTGGGTGAATCTTCAAAGGGAAAAAGTGAAGAAGGAGAGGATCCTCTTCAAATTCCTCCTTCACCTCCATCTTAACCTCCTTCTTCTCCTTCTTCTTCAAGTTCATGTTTTAAATCCACTGCAGAGAAACATGTCCATAAACATAAGAATGAAATGCCTTTATTAAAACTTGATGTTAAATTTGAATTACCCATGTATGATGGTGAAGTTAATACAGAGATATTTGATAATTGGATCAGATAGATGGAGGTTTATTGCATTGTGCAACAAATCAAGGATGAGGAAACTCAGATCAAGTTGGCATCCCTTAGACTTGTAGGCACAACATTCATTTGGTGGCAAAGAAAGTTGCAAAATGGCATGCAACAAGTGGGTAATGTATTTCCATCATGGCAAAGTTTTATTTCTACGCTTAGAAAGAAATTCTATCCTTTGGGTTATAAAGAGAAAGCGTTAATTGAATGGTAAACTTTAAAACTAACAAAAGGACAAACAGTGCAAGAATACACCGATGGTTTTCGTAAGATGGCATTGATGTTAGATATTCCTTTACATACCCAAGAAACTCTTATGAAGTATATAGGAGGTTTACCTACACATATTTGAAACACTGTACTCATGTTTGGACCAACTAATATTGATGAGGTTTCTACTCAAGAGACATACATTGAAGCAGGGAAAACATGTGTTGGTGTATCAGGCGAATCGTCTTCAAGGAAAGAAGACAAAAGGAAGTGGCATGGAAAGAAGCCAAATTCAGTGGAAAGAAAGGAAGATAATCCCTCTTGCAAGCAACGCAAGAAAGAGGGGCATGATGAGGACCGTTGTTGGAAATTGCATCCCAAGAAGAGGCCAAAGTGGTTCAAGGAAAAGAAAGGGAGGCAAATAGTTACAACGATAACATGACCAAAAAACTTGGGATCGAATTCAGGTGATGAATCTAAAGTCTCATTGGTTGGTATGACAGGTAAAATTGGTGATGGATTTGATTCTAGAAGTAATTTGTTTCACTTAAGGGTCATTATGTAAGATACTAAGGTTGACACATTGATAGATAGTGGATCTCAATCTAACTTAATTTTAGAGGAATTGGTTAAGCAATTGGGATTAAAAACACAGATGCATCATAATCCCTACACACTTAAATGTATAAGCAACAATCATCAAATGCACATAACCAGGAAGTGCACATTAAAATTTTCAATTTCATCTGAGTTTGTGGACGAGGTAACATGTGATGTGGTGCCACTAAGTGAATGTGGAATGGTCTTAGGCATTCCATACTTGTATGATCGTAAAGAAATATTCTACAGGGAAAAGAATCAATATCATTTAACCAAAGCATGCCAAGAATATGTGGTTCATGCTCATCATTTAAAGGCAGATAAAAATCTTCAAACTATGGAACAATTAAGAAAGGCAGCTCAAGAAAGCAACACACCTATAATTGTTTCAAATCAAGTAATCGATCTTAAGCAAGAACATGAGATGATTGTAGAATGGAAAATCAATCACAGTTTTCTTCAATATAAGCTAATGTCGTGCAAATATTATAAACATATCAACTCATTTGCAGTCATATTTTTTATGCTATCATTAGTAATGTTGTCTACATAGATGATAGTGGCTTAAGTAAGATGTGATGGGGTACAAATGGTTAACAATATGCTATTAGTTATCATGATTGTGTTACAGTTGATCTTAATGAGACAGGTGCACAAGACAAAGTTCAAAGACAGAGAACAAAATGGGTGGCCTATCCCGAGCTTTATGGCTGGTCAATAACCTTTTGGGGACCAAAAGGTATTTAGTGGGGATGCGTGATCCAGAATTGGATCCAGGAGCTTGATGGGGCTCAGAAAAGCCTAAAAATAAAATTTCTTGAAATGGGTTAAAAACAGACGTGTGCGTAGGCCTTGTCGATACAAACCCAACACAACTTGAATGAGATCAAACAGACGTCATATGCTCCAGATATTGTGATCTGTTCATTTGGCCAAACAGGTAAAACAAATGATGATTGTACAGTCCATACAGTCTGTATAGTGACATGTGGAAGCTGACTATACATGTCGTTCGACCATACAGTTGACATGGAAGGAACAGTTAGCATTGATGTGGCAGCATCTGGAAGTGACATGTGGCAGATGGTTGTACAACTAACATGGCAGGGGCACAGTTGGATGCTGACATGGAAATACAGGTGGACCAATCCGAGAGTGACATGTGTCACCACTGCAAGGGTGACATGTGGAACGCCCGTACGATGTACGTACGACACATGTGAGACAGTGACTGGGCGAGTGTGCTGAGTGGGAAGATGTGTTTTCCAATTGGATTTTGACACATGGCATTGGTTTCAGCAAATGGTGAGGTGCCACATGGACCAGACATGGGCTGCCATGTGGCACCCATTGGTTGGCTAAAGTTTTGTTGCAAAATTGTCTTAGACTCAACGAGGTTCGACCGTGTGACCTCCCACCAGGCTATAGTTTTGGTAGGGCGGACTAGCCAACCCACCCACATTTGTTCCTTGTTCTATATAGTTTCAAACTGTTATTTAAGTTTGTAAACGATGCTAGTTTGGCAGAGTTAGGGTTGGGGCCTAGCCCCAGCCCCGATATAATACAATATGACCATGTAATATGCCTCAGGCTCTAGTATCATAGCTTGGCACGGATGTGGAGTTGTGGCCTTAGCCTTTGGTCGCGGAGCCACTAGCCATACGATCCGGACCTGCATTTGGATGTTAGTGTAGAGGTAAGGTTAGCGCTTGGTCGGTCGGGCTAGCCCACCAACCACGGTTCTAGACCATGGGCCAAAATACTAGGGCTACAACTGTTGGGCGCATGTAGGAACAAGGAAGGCCCATATGGCCGATACCAATGTAACCAGGGACTAAGAAGTAAGGGGCCAACATGCCAGGAGAATGGCGCCTAGCCACATGGAGACACCCCACATGACTAGGAGCCCTACAAAAGAGGGTTGCACCGTATTTTTGGACTTAAGTGGGTTTTTGACTTTAATATAGTAATTTTTATGGATTTATAAGAAATTTTGGAGATTTTTTGCCAATATTGGGGGATATTGGGCCCTTTTTGAAGCCAGATCTTGGAGGAAAGTTGGGAGATGGTTACAAACTTCAGATCTATATAAACCAGGGCTTCTTAAAGCCAAGGAGGACATTCAGAGTAGATTTATGTTGAAGATTTACCAAGCCAAAGCCATTTTTATGCGGGGAAGTTGTTGAGTAGAGCACCTTTGTGGGCCATTTCTGGGAGCTCCGGTCATCCGATTTAGTGTCGTCTGTTTTGATGGGTTCCAGAGATATGGTAGAACAAGACCAGATCAGTTTTTAACCTTTTTGGCAATATTGTGATGTACTTTTAAAGCTTAGAACAATAATAAGAAAGCCTCACCCACTCATACAAAGGCCCGGAGACGTAGGTGAGATTGACGAACTCCATTATCACTTTGGTGTTCTATGGTTTGTTGTTCTTCTTGATTTATTTCAGATGTGTATATGGCTGTCATAATTCCTCTTTAATTCTTCCTCTTCATTCAGTTTCCTAATGGTAAATTAACACATGCATAATAACTCAACCATTGTCGTATAAAAGATCTTTTCAGATCATGCATTGTCTTTTGAGGGGGGGTTTTGTTCCCACATGGTTTTCCCTCTTTCCTAATTTTTATTCAGTGTTCATTAGTTGCATTGTACATGAATACCTAATATGGCATGGTAGTCGAGACTCATTTTTTACTCCATAGTGATGTTGAGGGTCGGTGTTGGAGAAATTTCTATTTTCGGCACACTAGTTCAGTGAGAGTTAACTGACTAGTTCTATTTTAGACTTTCTATTTTAAATCATCACTATTATGTTATTATGCATGCATACATTCTGCTATTATGGAATGTTATTTCCTATATATGAGTGTATTCCACTCATTCATTGTATCATATTGATCATCATCTGTGTATCAATCATCATCTCATTGGAGTAGTGTGAATATATTTTCTCATTCTTCCATATTGAATCTCTCTTCCTTTCTTGATAAGCTTTGTTTTTACTTGCTTTAGCTAGATCTCCCATGCAGGTTTCGATGAAACATTGATAGGTTTCACATATTGAATTATTTGATTATGATTACTCATGTTGTCACTAGAGTTGACTTTAGGCTGCAATAGAGCCAATCCTAGCTCATTTTCAAGAACAAAAAAATGGTTGATTGATCAGTCCTTGGAGGCTTTTGGAACTGAGGTAAAATGATTCTTTTAACAATTTCAAATCAGAACAAATGAGGCATGACTTCATCTGCTAAATCCATTTAAAAACATAAGGATGGATAGAAGAACTTGGATGAACAAAACCGAAACAAAAAACCAGGTACCTAGCAAGGATAAATCTGTTTTTCTATTTGGTAGAGGAACTAACAGTCACCTCACTCAGATTGCATTTAGTTCTTTAGAAATTAAACATTAATATATGAACTCAAGTTTTGTTTTTTTCACAACAAAACAGAGGAAAGACTGGGTTCAAATAAGTGCTTTTAAAATTCGTCACAGCAGGAGTTGTACTAAATTATGGGTG
Source organism: Picea engelmannii (assembly GCA_009831015.1). Classification (NCBI taxonomy): domain Eukaryota; kingdom Viridiplantae; phylum Streptophyta; class Pinopsida; order Pinales; family Pinaceae; genus Picea; species Picea engelmannii. The sequence continues at coordinate 68,379 of ML784365.1, read as the reverse complement.
CTACAACCTAAATGCGACAATGAGCAGAAGAAAGAAAATAAATGTAAACATGAGAGATAAAACACAAATCACAAGAAACACATGATTTAACACACTAAGTCTGAGAATCTCCAAATCTATGCAAAACATTTTATTAAAAGATTTTTTATCACATTTCTTTTCCAAAAAGGCTTTCGAGAAGCCAACCCTGCTTTTACATTAAAAATTCATAGTTTAAATAGCCCTCATAACAACCAATAGTCTTTTTCTCTATAGACAGAAAAAATCATAACAACATGTTAAAAATAAAAATAATCTACAATCTCTTTGCAAGAAATCAAGGATAGCTGAAGTTGAATGTCTTCAAATAGGTGTTCTGGATTCCTCTTACACTATGCTCTGCCATCTCTTTGCAAGAAATCAAGGACAGCTGAAGTTGAATGTCTTCAAATAGGTGTTCTGGATTCCTCTTACACTATGCTCTGCCACCTATTGCCTGAAAAGGGAACAATTTCTTAAATTACTGATACTCTACCTTGTAATGTGGAACTACTTGTTCAATTGATGCCCAAACAACATGCCTTCAAATATGGATTTGACTTTTCTAGGATTGAAAAAGACTCTAGATTTCTCGAATTTTTGCACTGTCTGATGCCTTCATTCTTTGAAAAGTATTTTTCTACTGCTATAATTATTATATTGGCTGCCAATCAAATGTTGCCACCTGAATTACATAAAGAAACTGCTCCAACTTCAAATGGCTCTCTGATCTTCAATCATGGCATTTGTATTTTTTTGATGGAAACTGGCTTTTAATAATTTCCCACAAACATTGTAACATTATAATTGTCAAACTCTGGTGCTCCTGGAGATCCAATTTCTCAAATGTAGTCGATATAATATCAACGCTATTAAGAACTAGACAGTTTATGTTCTGAAGCCTCACAATTATGGAGCCTCAGATCGACATTCCATAACATTCTCATGACCTCCAATGAAATATTTGAACAGTAGAAGCATCAAGAAAATGATGATATGAAAGCGCCTTCTCCAGAAGTTGACTCGTACTGGGAAAGTATCCCAATAGTTCATTTTGTACTTTTTCTAACAATTTTTTTTCATTGCTGGAATGTAAATATTGAGCAACTCTTTTGTTCTCTCATGCCTTTTAGTTCCGACATTGCAATCTTCTCTAAAATTTATTAAAACAATTTAATCACCTCATTTTGAAATGCCATGAAGAGACTTCAACAGTGTTGGAGATGGATTTTTTTATTGCATGTAAAGCTGCTCCGGATAGAAACAGTTCTTTATCTGGTATTATATGTATATACAATGAAAACTCTTCTACTACCATTACCGGATCTGCATACTTGACATTATGTGCCTCAAGCAAAATTTCTTCATTTTTTAACATGATTATACAACTTTTGTGATTGACAGGGAGAGGATATTCAGAGCGTTTATCTTCTTTAAACTCAATAAATCCTGCACACCCATTTACATTAGCCTAGTTTTCTATAATCTCTTTGATTCTTTTCTTTAACTTAGCAAGCCCTTCACATGTAAGGCTCCGAAACGTGCCTGAAAATCTAAGTTTGTTTGGAATGATATTGAATCATTTATCATCATTCATGCACATTACTGACAAAATCTACAATGGTAAGGCATCCATGTCAGCACAAAGTGCAACAATTGGGCGTTCCATTTTTACTTGGACGTATAGCAATCAGGCCACACGAAATCTGGGAGAATTCCCTTAAGAAAAACCACGAGATATCATAAATTGCTCAAAATTTCGCAAATCCGCTCATGTGTTAGTCAATTGGGGCCATCCTGGACAAAACCCATGTTGTGGTTTTTGAAAATTGTTCTTCGTTTTCCCAGAATATCAGCTCAAACTTCCACTGTCGAAAACTGCATCATTTTCCCAGGACCATTTACAATCATTGATGACACTTCCACTGTGACTGGAAAAGGCATGCCATACAAACTCATTGGTGGAATAATTGGTGCATAACTCACCAAAAGATCTCAAATAGCGTTGATATTTCACTCTCTTTCATTACTAAGGCATACAATTACTTGTTATTCTATTTTTAAGGTATTTTGGGTATTTGGTTCATAAGATTTGGTATCACAAAGGATAGTCCTTGGTTTGACTCTTTCAAATGAGTAATCTCATCATTATTTATCTAACATTTTTTTAGTCATTTTGTATGAGTGAAAGTTTTACGATGCATAGAAGAAATATATAAATACATTGGGTAAACTTTTTAGCCTTTGTTTTGCTATAATGTTTGAGTTATAAGTTGTGGAAATTAGGTTTTTTGTCTAGTCTTGAAACTAGTCTCGAACATGTGTTTTTGGTAAAATAAACATAATTAAATATATATATATGTCCAAAATGAGTTCCATAAAATCATACATATCAATCTATAATTTTTAAAATATTTTTATTAAGATATGAAAAACTAGACACATGACATATCGTACAAGTGCACTCACCTAGAAGGTGCCAAAATCAACAAGTTTTGGGAAAGTTATCATTTAACTTTTTATTGGCATTTAAGAATTTAGTGTGACATGTGAAATTGAAGAGAATAAATATTAGGATATTATAGATCAAAATTTTAGACTTAAAGGTGTATAAATTTCATAGTTACATAAGGTGCAAGGTTTAGTTGCAAGACAACTCTGAAATAAGGGCTTGAAAAGGTATTTTAACTTGAAACTTTCTTATCTTTTGATACGGAGATATATTATAAAGTGCATTAAGGATAAAATAGATAATAGTTCTAGGTAAATATTTTATTTGTCCCACATGGATAGGGGTATTGTAGAGATTTATATGCCAATTAAACTTCTAGAAATCACAATTGTTACTCATGAACAAAGTGAAAACTTAGAGAAGTAGGTGTCCTAATTTGGGAACAAACTTAAAGACATGGATAATATGGTGTTGAAAAAGGTTCATTTTAGACATTTTCAAGAAATCGTCAAAAGAAAAATGGAAGATAAGATGGAAAATATGAAAGATAGTATGGAACAATTACAAAACTCCATGGATGTCATGCTCACAGATGCCCTATATTATAGGATCCATAAAAGTGATAATGTAACCTAAGTAGCTCATGAAAATAAATATACAAAATTTTAGGTTGAACAACCTCCCACTAATTATCATATTCCAAGATTATCTTACTCTATTATTGGAGCTAATCATGGATGGGTTCCTAATAATATGCATTTTTCTAAATTTGGATTAATAAAGTTTTATGTGTTAAATTGTGAGCTATTATTAGGTTTATTTTAAATTTACTAGATAACCATAGCATAGGTAGTAGCACTAAGAGAAACACAATCACAAGATAAACAACATTTATCCTTTGAAACCTTCATGGGGGAGAAAACCTAGCAAAACTTCCTTAATATAGATAGCCAATACAATGCCAAGACAATAAACCAAAACACTAAAGAATACCCAACACTGAGCAATGCACTTCTCTCTTCCTTCTTCTCCCAACTTCAGCTACCAAACTTGTGCACTTGATGAGTGAATGAATGAGTGAGATAATGAGGCGTTGGCTTCCTTTATTTATACATACTGGTAGGAGCTAGAAAGGTGTCTCTTCACTAGGCAAGGATGACTTGTCTTCTTAATGATCATAACCACTTTAATTAGGCATGAGGAGCGACTTCTTAATTTTCATAATACAATTAGGGTTTGGAAAATCCGCAAAAGGGGATTTGGTCAATTACAATGCCCAACATGATCAATCCACAAAAGGGGATTGATCAGATGAATAATAACTCAATAATAAATAGAATACTCTTTGCAGTTATAATATTTCAACACTCCCCCTTAACAATAAGGTTATCTGCAACATCATCAGGAAAGAGAGAGGGAAACAACATCAACAACATCTGGAACACTGACTGGCATATCTATAAATCATCGAAAGTTTTTCTCATCATCAATATCATCATCCACAGCAAGGAGGTGGACTGTCATCATCAACATCTGCATCAACATGGATTAGTATAACACTAATACATCATCATCATCAATAACAACACGAAGTTGATACAACATCAACAACAACAACATCACAACATGACAGCTGGAGCATCATCAACATCATCATTAAGCTAGAAATATTCAGCATGAAGCTGGCATATCATCAACATCAACATGAAGATGAAAATCTTCAGCACGAGGCTGGCATCTCAACAACATCAACACTAAGCTGGAAATCTTCAGCAGAAGGATGGAATCATATCAACATCAACACAAAGATGGAAATATTCAGCACGAAGCTGGCATCTCAACAACATCATCACAAAGCTGGAAATCTTCAGCACGAGGTTGGCATCACAACAACATCAACATGAAGCTGGAAATATTCAACACAAGGTTGGCATCAACATCAACACAAAGCTAGAAATATTCATCACAAGGCTGGCATCAACATCTTGTGGTACTCTAACATATCCAAAGGATCTTCTCAGGAATCAAAATATTCCCTAGTATATAAAATCCTAACGAGGCTACCACTACTAACTTAAGATATAATATACATGCACAAGTACTCTGATAGCCCGTCCTTACGGACCTTTGGGATCTTTCCAGGGATGATTAGTCCCCTAGGATATAAAATCCTAACTGAGCTACCCGCTATTGGTCAGGATACCATAATATCATCAGCACTACTCCCTCTTTCGAGGGAGGCCCTTTCAGACTTACCAAGCTTGTCTTGAAAGTGTTCAAACTTTACATGAGACGGAGACTTGGTCAGCACATCTGCAACGTGTTCATCTATGCCAACATATTGGAGCTTTATATCTTCTCCCTGCATCATATCATGAATGAAGTGATGTCGGATCTCTATGTGCTTCGGCTCATCATGGAACACATCATCTCTATACAAATCTGGTTATCACATAGGATCACGATGGCTTCCATATCTAGATCTAATAGATCTGTCAACAACATTTGAAGCCATACAACTTCACAACTGACAGAACATGAAACAATGTATTTCACTTATGTCGTTCTCAGAGCAATGTTGAATTTCTCCCTACTCTTCCATGAAGTCGTGGTTGACCCCAGACTGAAACAACATCCTAAAGTTCTCTTTCTATCATAAACACTTCCAGCTCAATCTGAATCAATATATCCATACAATCTGAAGTCATGATCTCTAGTATAACAAATACCAAAATCCAACATACCCTTAAGGTATCTCATCACATGTTTTGCAACTACAAAGTGAACATGTCTAGGCTCTATCAGATACTAACTCAAACATGTTCAAAACAAAACATATATTTGGTATGGTATTCATCAGATACATCAATGAACCAATAATTTTTCTGTACAGAGTAACATCAACCAACTCTGATGAAGTATCAACCAAGAGCTTCAACTTTGTTTCCATGGGTGCATTCATGGATTTACACTCCAACATATCAAACCTCTTCAGTATTTCAACTGCATACCTCCCTTGGTTAAGGGGGATCTTCTCTCGGCTCTGCCAAACTTCAAGACCTTAGAGATAATGCATTAGGTCCTTCATCAAACTTTGTAGTGAGCTTATTCTACAATTTGTGATGATATTTTCTTCATCTTGTCAAGAATACATCATCTACATATAGTAGCAACATCATTTGATCAACATTCATAACCTTAAGGTAATGGTTAGAATCAACTTTTACTCTTGGTAAATCCCAATCTCATTAGGAAACTGTCAATTCTTTGATATCAAGCTCTAGGAGCTTGATTCAACCTATACATAGCTTTCTTCAACCTACATACCTGAGTCTTTCTGTCTTCAAATTCAAATCAATTTTTTACATCACTTTGTATCAACTTGGTACACTTGTTGATCTGCAAATCAATATGCACCATCATGTGCTATCTCTATGTGATTTATACAAATCACTATCTGTCTTATTGTTTGAGAGTATGTCCTCTACTCTCGTTGCAACTGTTCATATGGAAGTGGGATTCTGCACCTGATGTTTCCCTGAAGTTGAGAATGGCCACTCCATTCTCACCGTGACTACTGAAATATGAGAGTAACTCCTCTACTTCATCAATACAACAACTTTATCTAAAATTGAGAGTGGCTCAATAACCGATAATGAAGGTATCTCTTCTTCTTTCATGGAATTAACTCTATATTTTATTGTAGTCATGTCTCCATGACCCAACTAATGTACTACACCAACTACTACTCATTTAAATATGGGGATTGCTCTCCCTGCATATTATACTATATATGAATCATGGTTGTTCTGGTTGTCTTCATGAATAATGGAACCATTTCTTCAATTACTGGAGTAAGTGTCTTGTCATGGTATTCTCCCTTTTTTTGGAGAATCTTCTAGACACACATCAGGCTTTGTACATCTACAACATGCTTGATCTGTTAGATCAATATTGGAAGTCAATATTGACTTCTCTTCTAGTCTCACGGAAAGATCCATATCCTAGTCTTTCTGACTGGCTTCCTTCTTTATCACTGAAACAAGGGAATCTTCCCAGGAGATTTCAGGTCTCCTAGAAGTTTCTGAAGCTACGATCTACTCTTCTCATGGTATCTGTCTCCCAGTCCTGGAGGTTGTCTCTTCATCTGATCCTTTCTGAGATCAATCTTACTCTCAATTTCTTCTAATTCTACAAGGACTTCATCATCTCTTATGGGGTATACTTGGTGTTGAGCACCAAGTCTAAATATGAAAGGTTGAGTCAGACTTCAAACTAGTTCTACTTCCTGTCAAGGTGGATTCATTATCCTGTGACCAAGTCTTCTGTGATTTCTTGTTCTAATGTTCGGTCATCTTTGGAGCCTTCTGCTCCTTACAATCAATCTCCATATGAAATACTCTAGATCTCAAAAATAGTTTATTCTTCATCTTCTTTGGTACATGAATGTATATGGTCATGCACATAGTCTATTTCATGTCTCATATAATATGTTTCCTTATGCAACCTTCACTATAGCTTCCTCGGGGTTATCACCTTTGACCTAAAACAAGGTCAACAAAACAACATGCAAGAATAAAACTCTTTTGATAATAGTAATAAAACAATAACATGAATAATTGCCACAGTAGCTCCTTTAGAGCTATCAATTTATGACCTGCCTAAAACAAAGATCAAAAGTAAGAAATACAATATGAAATGAGATCAACACTCTTATAGTGTTGTGATCAAACATTCCTCCATGGTAACATGGAACCAACACAAGAAGTTTCTCCTAGAGGACATGTTAGTTGTATATGGTAAATGATTACATTAAGCATTTATATCAATATGCTCACATGCTACCAAGAATAATACTTTTCAAAGATTTTTACCTCAACTATAGTGTTTACTTGTAATGGGGTAGTTATCAACTTGTCATGTACAACTTTGAATCTTATCATATTAATTAATCACACCTGGAACCTGGAGTCTTGTCCTCAAGAATGAGTGTTTTTCTTTTCTTCCAAGTCTCCTTCACTAAAGATGACAAGTGCTTTATTCAGCCTGTCTTCTGTACTAAGACAATATGTTATCTTGACAGAAATATGGGTTAGAGAATAAAATCTATGATATCAACTTTAATCAATCTAATACCTTGACTTTAATTTTGACCAAATGTTAGTATGATGGTCATATCTTCAACATGCAACCTGGATCAAGATAATGTCATAACAAATAGATGCATATCAGAATAATCAAACCTAGGTTGCATTATTCCTCTGAATGTGTTGGATATGAGAGCCTTCTGGATCTATGGAAAGAGATCCCTTCTCCTATGAATACCCTTTAAAGCTTAACATTTTAAACATATGTGAGTACATACCTTCGATAGTATTTGTTGGTAGTGGCACCATCTGGTAGCAGCAGTAATAATTATCAACCCTTTAAAAACTTTAAGGGTGACTGCAACTAGTACTGCAGCTGATACTGCAACTGCGACTAGTACTGTAGTTGACACTGCAACTGCAATTGATAATGCAACTGATTCTGAAACTGCAACTGCAACTGCAACTTAGGGTTTAATGAGAAAACCCTAATTTTTCAAACTTCAAATTTTGAAATTCTCATCCAGAGACTAGATCAGTTGAGCTGAGGCAAGTTTCCTGGAGCTATTAGATTTAAAAAATTTCAAGTTTTCCCCCTTGAAACTTGACTTTCGAAAATATGGATTGGTACTTCTGGTATTGGTTTTGGTTTCCTGGTTTTTCTGGTACTTCTGGTTTTCTAGTACTAGTCAAAACTACGGTTTGACTTTCCGAAGGCTCTAACCACTGAAAAGGTGTGCTCAAGATGCCAAAATATTCACTAGGGTAGGGCACACTTTTGTATATGTTTTTTTAGGAAAAAAATGATTTCCAATAAAAAGCCCTAATTTTCTTGTACGACAACAATGACATTTTTTCTTATCCAGTGAAAGGTGCTCTCATCAGCTTAGCTATGACACCATGTTAAGTTTTGAGCTATTATTAGGTTTCTTTTCATTTTACTAGATAACCATATCATTGGTAGGATCACTGAGAAAAACACAATCACAAGATTCGCAACATTTATCCCGAGAAACCCTCATGGGGGAGAAAACCCAACAAAACTTCCTTAATATAGATAGCCAATACAATGCCAAGACAATAAACCAAAACACTAGAGAATATCCAACACTGAGAAATACACCTCTCTCTTCCTTCTTCTCCCAACTGTAGCTACCAAACTTGTGCACTTGATGAGTGAATGAGTGAGTGAGATAATGAGGCGTTGGCTTCCTTTATTTATACATACTGGTAGGTGTTGGAAAGGTGTCTCTTCACTGGGCATGGCCGACCTGTCTTCTTAGTGGTTAAAACCACTTTAATTAGGCCTGTGGGATGACTTCTTAATTTGCATAATAAAAATAGGGTTTGGCCAATCCGAAAAAGGGGATTTGGTCAATTACGATGCCTGACATGTTCAATCCACAAAAGGGGATTGATCAAATGAATAATAACTCAATAATAAATAGAATACTCTTTGTAGTTACAATATTTCAACATCATGGAATAGATTTCTTTACATGGTTGAACCAAATAGAGAAAACCTTTCAATTGCATAATATTACTACTAATATGCAAAGTATTTCATCAAAACCATATCAACAATATGAAGGGACCTAGAAGAGAAATTTAGAGTTTGGGAGCAATACTAATTTTTTCAGTGGAAAAGAATCAAGCACTTAGGTTCTATTGAGGATTTCAATTCATAATTTCAAGTTTTGGCCACAATGGTGGACAACATAAGTAACAAACATTTGTCAAAATCTTACATGGGTAGATTAAGTAAAGATATTAAACATAATTTTTTCTTAAAGCTCCTAGAAAATGTTTATGAAATTATGAAATTTGTTCCTTGTATTCAATCTAAGAATATTACTACTTTCAATTCTACCACTAGAACATATGTAGGAAGTAGAAATAAATTTATTCCTCATAAAGAAACCACAACTCAACCCACTCAAATAATAAAATAGATGAAATATGAGAAAAATGAATATGTTTTGATTGTGATAGTAAATATTCCAAGGAGCATAAATGTAAAGAAACAAAATTATTCACATTGGAAAATAGTGAGGAGGAGGAAATATAGTCATGCCCACAAATGAGTGAGGAAGAAATCATGAACACAAAAGGGGGGGAAAAATATGTGATTTTTTTTTATAAGATATATAATATACAAAGCGAGAAATATCAATTCATGCATTGGTAGGTGTATAAATACATCAAACCATGAAGGATCAAAAGTCACAGTACTTGTAAATTTAGGTGGTACCATAGTTTCATTAATAAAATATTACTAGAGCATCTCAATTGTTATTTTGTACCTAGCATAAAATTTTCAAGTATTTGGTTCTTATGGGGGAAGTATTAATTGTGGAGGAAATTTCCATAACATCAAACTTAGTATGGGAGACTATAACTTATCAAGCCCCATGAATGTCATTCTTATTGGAGGACTAGATGTGGTTATAGGGATTTAATGGCTAACACAATTTGGTATATATTCTATAAAATATAAAGATTTGTTCATGATATTAAAAGTAGAGGGAACTAAATATGAATTAAATGGGTTAAGATATCTACCCTATCAAATGATACACTCACATAAAATGGAAAATCTCCTAGAAATGGGTTGTAGTGGATTTATTTTTAGACTTTATTCTATGGAAGAGAACCAAGAATATGAAAATATTCCATTATAATTAAGTACCTTGGAAAAACATCATAGAGTCTTCCAATAAATTCCTAAAGGGATACCTATAGATAAATATAATGAACATCAAACTGAGCTCATACATATAAGTACACCTCCCAATAAACAATTGTATATGTTAGTAACAATTCTTGTCCTGGGCAAAAGAGTATTCAGGTCTGTAAGTTGCACGAGAAGCGCCCAAGCGTAGCATAGAAAAATCTCGTTTCAGGCTTCCAAGAAAGTAAGCGGGCGAAATTATATTGTCGACGATCCGGATTCATCCATAGGAGTAGATCGACGATCAGAGGGAAATCGCGGTTAGCAGAGTTGCGCCGAGATTAGCGCGATGGATAGCACCCATATTGCATACAAGAGAGGATAGCAACCGTCCATCCAAAGGACGCGTGGTGTGAGATCTAGTCACGTCGACATTTTGACATTCAGGAGTTCAAAGGGGGAGGGTTCCATGTCATGCTACATCTCGAAACCCCGAACCCCGAAGAGCCGAAAGCGCACAAAGTAGGGCCCACAGTATCCCGAAGCAGTCTCAGCCGTTCATCCAAAGGGGACTCCTGGTGCACAATTAGGCTCCTCGTCTTTTCTCCCATCGCGACTTCAAAGCACAAGGAGAAGCTCCTTCATATCCCCGAGAAGCAAAGTGCCAAGAGTGTCCAGGACCTGGGCCCACAGTATCGCCAAGTGAGTTCAGGACCGTCAAATCTAAGAGGGACACATGGCGCCCAATTTAAGCCATCGCGGTGTTTCGCTCATTACGACTATGATAAGAAAGGATCAACTCCTTCCTATTCACGAACGCTGAAAGCACCTTTGAGAATAAACGTAGGGTCACAACCCATGGTCACTTGGGAAATAAAAGAGCTGTGCAAGAGGGGCCTAAGGCGTCGGGTTTAGTCACAGAAGGGATCATCACGATCTCTAGGTGCCATCTGATTCAATCTCAATCCTGGTTCTCGATTGGAGTAAATGAAGGTGAGAGGGGGTGGTTGAAACCTCTCCTCACTCATTAAGTGTAAAGTATGGAGGATCTAGCAAGCTGTTTTCTGGAGAAGGTCCTGTGTACCAATTTTTTCCAAAGACGCTATGCCGAGTCCTCGACTAGCCAGAGAGGTCTGCACATGCTAACTCAGCACTTAATGGCTCAGCTACTCCCCTTGCAGGATCCATGCACAGTTAAGGTGGAGTATGACGAAGAATATCCGTCCGAGTTTGACTAAAGGGACACCACACCTTGGATGACTGAGCACGCCTCTCTTAGGTGATTTTTTCTGAGTATATAGACTCAATCTTTGTATTTTGTAGTCCATTGATGGTTGAGCGAGGCTCCCGGTTGTAAAACTTTAATGAAGCACTGTTATAATAGTTATGCATGGAATCTTGAGACTTCTTTCCTTATGAATGTCAGTTTCTTTCACGTGTTTGTTTACACCATGTTAGAGAAGCTCGGAATTGGAGGATCCAATCGAGTTGTAACTGTTATAGGATGATGTAGGTTGGATCACTGTAACAGTTGCATTGTTTCTAATCGGTCCCTGTGATTTTCTTAGCGTTGGATGACTTGGAATTGGAGGATCGAGTCAAGTCCCCCTTTCAGTTTCTCAAAGCCCTGAACCAAGAGGAGCTTTCATTCATAGTTTTTCTTCTACAAACTACTGAAAGGCCTGTTGCCTGAGGTAGTTTGCTCACTCCTCTCACCAAGTCTTCAACCTGCTCATCTTTAAATCAACTCACTGATTGAAGTTAGATCAAGACCTCCTTTGTTCCTTACATACCGGACTCAGTTCCTGAGTTAGAGCGATACCTTCCCGAGTCTCTACCCATTTGATCACCCATTAAAACTATCATGACATAAAACTGATGGGCGTTGGGCTCTGCTCCTATAAGCAATCCAGGAGTGACTTCTGACACTAACATTTCTGGCGCCATTGTTGGGGATCGAAGTTGAAAATTTTCCCCGGGATTGAACGACATTGAGCCTCTGATTATGAAGGTGCATCAGGTATCAGAGCCTTTGAAGATTTCTACTATGCACCTGGCGACTCCATTGTGACAACTCCACTGTGACGAACCTGCCGTGATAATTGTGGCTTTCAGAGGCAGGCACATGCTGTCCCATCCACATTTGCCTCTAGCTACACTTGAAACTGAGCCATAGGTGGTTCTCGGAAAAGGAAAGGCCTCTGAAGGAGAAGCTTCCATCGCCGAACCAGGTAATCTGCCATCTCCTTCTGTAGGAACTCCATTTTCTCCTCCTCAGTTTCTTAACAGACCTTTTTTTGAAGTTTCTCGTTTCCTAAATTTCGGGAGTGTTCCTACTGAGTTTTCCCCTCCTGGTCTCGGATTAGAGGGACAAATCCTTGTCACTTCCCTCTCCCCTGAAGTTGTACCTTAGCGTAAACCCAGGACCACAGAAGATTTCCCCACACCTAGCTTTACCACTCCTCCTCTTGTTATTGTTGCCTCTTCTGCACAAAGAGGAGTGTCTGCTGAGTTAAGCCCATTAGCTTGATCCCTAAATCCCCTATTGTTTCCCATTCCACTCAGAAGCTCATTCCCAATATCCCCTATTCACACTCCTTCTCCTCCAAGTTCTCCTCCAGCTAATATTCCTATGGTTGGTGATAATCCCCCTCTAAATAGAATGGATTCCATAGTCGCTGCCAGATATGCTCCCTTAATCCTACCCCATCCTATGAATCCTCTCCCTGCTGGAGATTACTTGAAGTATATGCCCAAGTTCACTGGAGAAGGGGACATAACTGCGGAAGAGCACCTGACTACTTTCTACAGTTATGCAGACAACCTGAACATTGAAAATGAAGATGTCTGGATGAGAGTCTTCGTCCAGAGCTTGGATGGTGAGGTGAGGAAGTGGTTTAGAAGATTTTCCCCTGGATCTATTGCTGGGATCGAAGCTCTGGATAGCGCTTTCTTGAGGCAGTGGGGAGATAGGAAGGATTTCATGTATTACATGACAGAGTTTGGGTCTTTGAAAAAGATGGAAGGAGAGTCTGTCTCTGACTTCTCCAAAAGATTAAATAAGATGCATAATAAAATTCCTGCTGAAATAAAACCCTCAGAAGCCTCGGCCAAGATTTCTTATGCTAGTGCGTTTGGCCCCGATTTCTGTCTTTTATTGAGAGAAAGAAGAGCCAACTCCTTAGCTCAAATGCAAGATGCAGACATAGAGGTGGAATCCAATGTATTAGTAGCTGATAGAATGAGGAACAAGACTGACGCAGATAGGAGAAAGGGAATATCTGAAGCCTCAGCTTCTGGCCTATCGGTGCCCCACCCTCAAGTGGATGAACTAACCAAGATGGTGAAGTCTCTGTCTACAGAGATGGAGAGAATGAAGGTGGAGGGGAGGCAAGCATACAAGGTCCCTCAAAACACCGAAAACAAAGGAGGTTTCAGGAGGCCAAACAATGTTGCTTCCCCGACTATGCAAAGAGAGAGGGGAAGAGACAGGGAAGACCAGAAAATTCAGGCCCCTTTTCAAAACAATTTTGTGGCCAAGGGGGAAGAAGGGGAAACAGATGAGCTTGATCCTAAAATCCATTGCTTCGGAGACACTCCTCCTTTTCCTCATCTCACTCAATTAGCATATGAGGAGTCTCTCGTGGATAGTCATCTAAATGAACTGAGCAAGGGAGACAAGGCTAGTGGCAGCCAAGGCAGGTATGACCTAAGGTCCAAGAAAAAGACATTAGCACTTGATGTTCCTGAGAGGTTCACTAGAACAGAGAAACCTACTAATGAAGTAGCAGACAGTCACAGAGGTAAGAAGACCCGACCCCTCTCTCCCATAGTCCAGGGTCATGTTCCCGAAATAAGAGAAATCCCGAAGCTTACATCTTCTTTTAATTTCGAGCATGAAATTCAAAAGATCAGAATCCGTGTGCCCCTGACCAAATCAATTAAACATGAAGGGTTCAATAAATGCTTCTATGAGCTTTTACAGTCTGAGGTCTCATGCCTTCCCACAGACTCCATCAATTTGCAAGATGAAAAGCCTGCAGTTATTCTAGGTCCTATGGTAGAAGACAGGAATGACTCATCCCCTCCCTTCTACACTTCCTTGAACATACATGACAAGGTACTGCATAACTGCTTGATGGATTCAGGGGCTTCTCACAACCTCATGCCCAAAACTGTCATGGAAGAGTTAGGGCTAGAAGTCACCCGAGCCTATCATGACCTCTATTCCTTTGACTCCAGGAAATTTCAATGTCTAGGAGTTATCAAAGACCTGGTCGTGACCTTGTTTCAGTTGCCCATGAAAAGTGTGGTCATGGATGTTGTAGTGGTTGATGTCCCCCCCCAAGTTCGGTATGTTGTTATCAAGATCTTGGATAAAAAGACTGGGGGGAACTTTGCAAATGGACCTCACATATGCTACTATCCCAGTGTTTGGAGGAGAACATAGGAGGCTATACAGGGAAGCCCAACTGGCCTATATAATCAATGATGAAAACAACCCTACCAACCATCCCATTTTTTCCTTGGACACTGATTTAGGTTCTAGTGTACTACAACTCACTAATGCTCCCAAGCCTCCTCTGAAACTCAGAAATCCTCCCACCACTTCCCATAAATTTCCTCCCTCCATCACCCTCATCTGGAAAATGTTCTTTGATGGAGCCTTTTCGAGGGAGGGCACTAGTGCTGGGATGTTTTTTGTGTCACCTGCTCAGGAAACCATATCTCTGTCATACAAATTAGAATTTGAAGCTACCAAAAATGTGGAAGAGTATGAAGCTCTTGTCCTAGGATTAAGATCCGCAAGGAAAATGGGAATTCAGGAGGTAGTAGTGTTCGAAGATGCAGAGTTGGTGGTCCAGCAGATCAGAAACGCTTATCAGGCTAAGCATCCTCAACTCAGAAGCTACAAAAATGAGGTATGGGACTTAATTGACAGTTTCTTCTCAGCATTCAACATTTCTTTCATCCCAAGAGAGAAGAACACAGTGGCCGATTCCTTGGCTACATCAGTGAGCAGTTTCAAAGTACCCTTGCCGCCCAAATTCAGATACGATGTAGAAGTAAAATACAGGCCCTCCATACCTGACAACGTCAAACATTGGAAGGTATTCGAGGATGATCTTGAGATGAAGAGATTCTTGGAGACCGTTGAAGAATTTTCAGAGATGCATATCAACCAAGACTCTGTCTCTGAAGAAGAGCTTGATGGGGGTAAGTTTCTGAGTAAAATTGCAGAGCGTAACATTTTGCAGCTCCCCAACAACCATATTCCAAGGGGATTGGTTCCTTTGGAAAGGCTTTTTGATAGAAATGATGTGTCATTAAAAGGGGAAATCTTGGAGGATGACATTGATGCTATTCAGTGCAACATTGGCACTGAGAGTGAACCCAAGTTTGTCAAATTGTCAAGAATTCTGACAAAGGAGAAGAGGTCTGAATACATTGGACTTTTGAGGGAATTTGCTGATGTTTTTGCCTGGACCTATGAAGATCTCAAAACATATAACACTTCTTTCATTAAGCATAAAATCCCGTTGAAAAGGGAGGCAAAGACATTTAGGCAGAAGCTAAGACAGATCAATCCTATGTTCCTGCCTATCATGGAGAGGGAAGTGAAGAAGTTGCTACAGGCCCAGATCATCGTACCACTGAGATACTCAAAGTGGGTGGCCAACTTGGTCCCAGTAAGGAAGAAGAATGGAGAAATCAGACTCTATGTAGACTTCATAAACCTGAATAGGAGCTCACAGAAGGATAACTACCCTTTACCAAAGATGGAACATATATTGTAGAGGGTAACAGGAGCATCCAGGATGTCCATGATCGATGGCTTCTCTAGCTACAACCAAATCTTTGTTCTTCCTGAGGACAGGGAAAGGACGGCATTTACCACTCCATGGAGCACTTTCATGTATGACAAAATTCCTTTTGGATTGATGAATGTAAGGGCAACGTTCCAACGTGCCATGGATATAGCTTTCATTGGGGAAAAGGATAAATTTTTGGTCATCTATCTGGATGAAATAATAGTATTTTCGAAATCTGATAAAGAACATTGTTGTCATCTCAGAAAGGTTTTCCTGAAATGCAGGAGTTTTGGCATTTCATTAAACCCCAAGAAATATATGTTTGCCATGCAGGAGGGAAATTTACTAGGCCACATAGTATCAGCGGAAGGAGTCAGGATCGATCCTAGCAGAGTCGAGGCAATACGAGCCTTATCAATCCCAAGATCCAAGAAGGAGGTCCAATCTTTCCTTGGCAAGATTAATTTTCTGAGGAGGTTTGTTCCTAACTTTGTTGAGGAGGTAAAACTTATAATAGCCATGTTAAGGAAGGGAAATTAAGTAAGGTGGACTTCCGAATCACGAAAGTCTTTTGAGAAAATAAAGAAGGCCTTGACTGAAGCCCCTGTGCTTATCAGTCCCGATTACTCAAAGGATTTCCTTATTTTCTCCTTTGCCTCACCTGACACGGTGGCTGTTGTTTTGTTATAGACAAATGAGGTTGGGCTAGAGTAGCCTATTTCCTATTTCAGCCGAGCATTGAGGGATGTCGAAGTCAGGTATGACACTATGGAGAAGCAGGCCTATGCCCTGGTAAAGGCTCTCAAGGACTTTAGAACCTATGTCCTGCAGGCAAAAATCATTGCCTATGTCCCCTTAGCTGCTGTCAAAGACATTTTTATTCAGCCTAACATAGACGGGAGGAGGAGTAAGTGGATAACCAAGATTCTGGAATTTGACCTGGAAATAAAGCCTACCAAATTGATCAAAGGTCAAGGTTTAGCCAAGTTGTTGGCTGAAGCAAATTGCCAAGATTTAGGGGTAAGTTTCATCAACGAATGCTTGGGAATTCAGTAGGATCGACTTTCTAAATTAGACCCTCAAAGGGAGCCCGCATGGCTCGATGTCCCTGGTATAAGGATGTCATATATTTCCTGCAAGAGTTGCAGCCTCCAAACGTCTTGCAAAGAAACAAGGCAAAGGCTCTGAAGCTCAAAGCAGTCAGATACTGCCTTATCGATCAATTTTTATATTGGAAAGACCCCCTGGGGTTGCTTTTGAAATGTGTAGATCCGCAAGAGGCTGACAGGATCATGGTTGAATTTCACGACAGCCTATGTGGAGGGCATCATTTCTGGAAAACCATGGCCTACAAAATCCTCAGGGCTAGATACTACTGGCCCACCGTATTTACTGACGTCTACAAAAGGGTTAGAGCCTGCATCAAATGTCAAAGATTTGCAGGAAAACAACAACTCAAGTATTTTCCGTTAACTCCTGTGGTTGTTTCAGGACCTTTCCAGCAATGGGGCCTAGATTTCATTGGATAAATTCACCCCGCTTCTAGTGGGCAGCATAGATGGATCCTGACTGCTACATATTTCTTTACCAAGTGGATTGAAGCTATCCCCACCAGGAGTGCTGCCCACAAGGTAATCATTGGATTACTGGAAGACCTCATCACAAGATTCGGCTACCCGAGTAAGATTGTCACTGATAACGCAACCTCTTTCAGGACTGAGCCGTTAGCCAAGTTCTGTGAGCAATTCGGGATCAAACTGATTCACTCCACCCCATACTATCCCCCGGGAAATGGTTTAGTAGAGTCCTCCAACAAAAGCCTGATAAGGATCATCAAAAGACTGTTGGAAGACAACAAGAAGGCCTAGCATTCAATATTGAAATTTTATCTATGGGTCGATCGAGTGACCACGAAGAGATCTCTAGGAATCTCTCCTTTCCAATTACTCTATGGAGCAGAGGCTATTTTTCCTTCCCATTTAGACATTCCTGTAGAAAAATTCCTCCAGGATCATCGAAAGGAGCCTAATAACATAATCAGAAGAATTCATCAGCTAGTGGAAGTCCAACAGGCCAGGGAGAAGGTAATGGGCAGAATTCAGGACCATCAGCAAAGGGTCAAGCAGGTTTTTGATAAGAAGGCCAAGAACTAAGAGTTTCAGATAGGAGACCTGGTACTGAAATGGGATGCTCCTAAACAAGATAAAGGAAAGCACAGAAAATTCGAAGCATTGTGGATCAGGCCTTTCAAAGTCTCTGAAGTATTCTTGAATAACACCTACATGTTACAGGATTTGAAGGATCAAGAAGCTTTCAATGGCCCTATGAATGGGCATTTCCTAAAAAGATTTTTCTCTTGAGCCGCACATGGCTCTTTCGCGGTTGTAAATATTGTTTTTCTTTCCGTCTTTAAGTTTTAAATAAACGACTCCATAGCCCAACAGCAAGGCGTTGGAACTGCAAAACGAGTCCTTAGAGAATCACAGGGATGACTCTATCCCCCATGGAGCCTAATGTTAGTAACAATTCTTGTCCTGGGCACAAGAGTATTCAGGTCTGCAAGTTGCATGAGAAGCGCCCAAGCGCAGCACGGAAAAATCTCGTTTCAGGCCTCCAAGCCAGTAAGTGGGCGAAATTATATTTTCGATGATCCGGATTCATCCATAGGAGTAGATCGACGATCGACGGGAAATCACGGTTAGCAGAGTTGCACTGAGATTAGCACGATGGATAGCACCCATATTTCATATAGGAGAGGATAGCAGTCGTCCATCCAAAGGACGCGTGGCGCGAGATCTAGTCATGTCAGCATTTCAACATTCGGGAGTTTGAAGGGGGAGGGTTCCATGTCATGCTACATCTCGAAACCCTGAACCCCGAAGTGTCGAAATCGCACAAAGTCGGGCCCGTAGTATCCCGGAGCAGTCTCAACCATTCATCCAAAGGGGACACCTGGTGCACGATTAGGTTCCTCGCCTTTTCGCCCGTCGCGACTTCAAAGCACAAGGAGAAACTCCTTCATATCCTTGAGAAGCGAAGTGCCAAGAGCATCCAGGACCCGGGCCCATAGTATCGCCAAGTGAGTTCAGAACCGTCAGATCTGAGAGGGACGCGTGGTGCTCAATTAAGCCATCTCAACATTTCTCTCATCGTGACCATGATAAGCAAGAATAAACTCCTTCCTATTCACGAACACTGAAAGCGCCTTTGAGAATAAACACAGGGTCACAGCTCGTGGTCACTTGGGAAATAAAAGAGATGTGGAAGAGGGACCAAAGGCGTTGGGTTTAGTCACAGAAGGGATCATCACGATCTTCAGGTGCCATCTGATTCAATCTCAATCCTAGTTCTCAATTGGAGTAAATGAAGGTGAGAGGGGGTGGTTGAAACCTCTCCTCACTCATTAAGTGTAAAGTATGGAGGATCTGGAAATATTTCTACCCGAGAAGGTCCTGTGTACCGATTTTTTCCAAAGACGCCATGCCGAGTCCTCGACTAGCCAGAGAGGTTTGCACACGCTAACTCGGCACTTAATGGCTCAACTACTCCCCTTGCAGGATCCATGCGCAGTTAAGGTGGATTTTGATGAAGAATATCCATCCGAGTTTGACTGGAGGGACACCACGCCTTGGATGACTGAGCATGCCTCTCTTAGGCGAATTTTTCTAAGTATATAGACTCAGTCTTTGTATTTTGTAATCCATCGATGGTTGAGCGAGGCTCCCGGTTGTAAAAATTTAATGAAGCACTGTTATTCTGGTTATGCATGGACTCTTGACACTTCTTTCCTTATGAATGTCAGTTTCTTTCACGTCTTTGTTTACACCGTGTTAGAGCAGCTCGGAATTGGAGGATCCAGTCGAGTTGTAACTATTATAGGATGATGTAGGTTGGATCACTGTAACAGTTGCACTATTTCTAATCGGTCCCTGTGATTTTCTTAGCACTGGATGACTTGGAATTGGAGGATCCATTCAAGTCCCCCTTTCAGTTTCTTGAAGCCCTGAACCAAGAGGATCTTGCATTCAGAGTTTTTCTTCTACAAACTACTGAAAGGCCTGTTGCCTGAGGTAGTTTTCTCACTCCTCTCACCAAGTCTTCAACCTGCTCATCTTTAAATCAACTCATTGACTCAAGTTAGATCAAGACCTCCTTTTTTCCTTACATACCAGACTCAGTTCCCGAGTTAGAGCGATACCTTCCCGAGTCTCTACCCATTTGATCACCCATTAAAACTATTGGGACATAAAACTGATTGGCGTTGGGCTCTGCTCCTGTAAGCAATCCAGGAGTGACTTCTGATGCTAACAGTATATATATCCATATCATCAAAAGAGTGAGATGGTATAAGAAAATTTGGATGCATATAGACCAAGAAAAAGTACCTTTTCAAAACAAATAGTGATGGTGCGAATAATAGATAACTCTTGGAGAATGTGTCTTAATTATAAAGATATGAACAAAATCACCATCAAGGATAAATTCCCCATACCAAATGTTGATGAGATTCAAGGGGTGGATTAATTCACAAAACTATATATTTAATCATGATACCATTACATTATACCGAGGGAAGAATAAATTCCTAAAACAAATTTTATAACCAATAAAGAGAACTATAAGTGCTTGTTCATGATTTATTGGTTGACTAGTTTTCCTTCTACTTTTTAAAGGTTTATGAGAACATTTTTGGACCTCATCTTATAAGGTTTGTAATATTTTATTATTATATACTTATCTATAGAAAATCGTGGTAATATTATCTTAAACATGTCTATAAATCCCTGCATATATGTGAGAACAATCATTTCTATGTAAAAAAATCCAAATGTGCTTTTAGGAAACAAGAAGTAGAGTATTTGGGTCATATTATTTCACATGAAGGGTTTAAGTTTGACCTTCAACAGATTCAAGCTATAAAAAATGGTCCAATTCTTAATAACATCAAGTTCCTTAAAGTATTTTTGGGTCTTACAAGATATTCTAGAAAATTTGTTAAGAATTATGCATGCATTGCCACCCCACTCACATATTTATTGTAGATAAATTCATATGTATGGAATGAAGAGACCACCTTAAAATTCTCACACTTATAAGATGATAAGACCTCTACACTAGGGTTGTAAACACCTAATTTTGGTAAAACATTCATATTCAAATGTGATGCATTAGGACAAGGAATTACAATAGTATTGATTCAAGAACGGAGACCATTGGCTTTTGAAAATAAAAAACTCAAAAGGAAAATATTTGGTGAAATATACTAATGAAAAAGAAATGTCAACTTTTTGCATGTTGTTAAGAAATTGTGAAAATGTCTCATTGAAAGGTATTTTAAATTCATGATACAACATGGTATCCTAAAGTACTTTTTTGAGAAGCAAAAACATTGTTGGAATTATTGTCATTGATGTCAAAGGATTAATCTCTCCATTAATGTCTTATTACGACTTTACAAATACACACAACATTCCAAGATTGGTTTATATGTAGGTTTACAAGTATATTAAAAGGGGGGGTGCACGTGAAAAAGTAAAAAGTGAAATCGTGGCTTCAAACCCATGGGTTTGGAAGCCCGTGGTATTTTTCCATGGTACTTGGAAAAGTGAAATAAAAAAGGGGAATTAATTATTTAATTAATGGGTGTTGTGTCTTTTTTAATTAACATGTTCATTCATGAAGGGTTATGATAAAGTATAAAAAGATAAAGTATTGAGAGAAAGTGTGTGGGTGAAAAATGTAGAAGTGGATGAGAAAATATTGGATATCATTCCAAAAGGGGAGAGTTGTGAAATCAGTTTTAGGTTAGTTTGGAATTTTCACTATAAATTGTTTTATGGGACATTTCAGATCATGAAATTTTTAGGAGACATAGGCAAAATCTCTAGGTACATGTGGTTAAGATTTAAAATGTTAATTAAGTATACTTTATGAGATATTCCATGTGGAAGTTAGGGTTCCTCAATGCTCCTGAAATCCATTTCAAACATGTCAGTTTGGAATTTTCGCTATAACTTATTTTATAGGATATTTCAAATCGTAAAATTTTGAGGCAATAGAGGAGATATCTTTGGGTACATGTGGTTAACATTTCATATGTTGGTTCACTACACTTTAAGAGATATTCCCTATGGAAGTTAGGGTTCCTGAATGTTCCTGAAATTCATTTCAAATAGGTTAGTTTGGAATGTTTTGTTATAAATTATTTTATGGGATGTTTTAGACTGTGAAATGTTTGGGAGGTGGAGATACGATCTCCAGGTACATGTAGTTAAACTTTCATATGTTGGTACACTACAATTTCTGAGATATGCCCTATGGAAGTTAGGGTTTCTGAATAGTCCTGAAATCAGTTTCAAATAGGTTAGTTTGAAATTTTTGCTATAACAGCTTTTCTAGGACTTTTCAGAATGTGAAATTTTCAGGGATCTAAGGAGACATAAAGAAGCACCTCAAGTAAAAATTTCAGAGTTTGGTTTGCTATACATTCTGAGATATGCCTTGTGGAATTTAGGGTTTCAGAATGGTCTTGTAATCATTTTCAAACATGTCGCCTTGGAATTTTATCTTTAACTTATTTTTTGGGAATTTTCAATATTTAAAATTTTCAAAGATCTGAGGATACATATTGAAGTACCCCAGGCAAAAATTTCATAATCATATTTACAAAATTGGATACATGGAACACCATAAATTTAATTTGGAAATTCAAATTTTGGTCAGACCTGGTGAAGGAATAAATAGAAAGTAGACTCAATGAAGTTAATGTGAATGTTATCATCTTTTGAAGAAGTTATATGTACTAAAGAAGAAATTGTAAATTCAAGTTTGGTGTCAGTCAAACAAATATATTGGTGTCTATTTCTAAGTTGGTGCTTGGAAATGAGGATTGGTGTCTCTAATAGATTGGTTTCTATCAAAACATGTAAGAGTAGGATGGTTCCTACCATGGTTTATATCAGTGGGGATTGGTGTCTCTAGTATATTGGTGTCTATGAAAGTTTATATAAGAGTAGGTTGGTTCCTACTAGGGTTTGTACTAGTGGGGATTGATGTCTCCAGTAGATTGGTTCCTATAAATATTTGTAATAGTAGGTTGGTTCCTAAAAAGGAATTATAAAGAGAAGTTTTGTGGTTTTTTCCATAAAGGGTTTCCATGTAAATATCGTGTTTCATGTTATGTAGTTAATAGATCTTACATGTGGATTCCTAGTAGGAAACAGATCGCTCACACCCATGAGGTTGCCCGTGCACGCACCTGGTGTGACCCTTATTTTTTCCCTACACTATGGTCCCGGGAGGGGGCCCAGAGGCTCCCCCACCTCCTCTTCCCCCAGATATAGAAGCATTCAAAAAATTAGTTGCAGCCACCGGTAAAAGAAAAACCATAGGGACACAGCACAAATTTGTCAAAAAATTGGATAGTATTCCCTCAGTCGACCTCCCAGCAGAAGAATCATGCATATCTGCTCTGAATCTCGTCGAATGGGGACTCATCGACCAGTTCATATGCCTATGGCCGTCACTTAAAGATGTAGATGCATGTGTAGAGAGAAATTGGAGCCCCCTGGCAAAATAAGGCATCAACATCCATCTCGAGGGTAGGGGATTTTATGCATTTGGTTTTGACAACACAGAGGACAAAAGTCTCATATTCAGGAATGGACCATACTTTATGGGCCCTCGGGGTATTTATCTAAATAAATGGTCACTAGACTTCGATTCGACACAAGATGTGCCCTCAGTCGTTCTGGTATGGGTGTGCCTCCCTCACCTCCCCTTGCGTTGTTGGAATCCAAAGTCTTTGGAATCCATTGGGAACACTCTTGGAAAATACATTGACAAAGAAAACATAAAGGACTAGTGCTCCTATGCCAAGATATGTGTCTAAGTAGATCTGGAGGTGGGGCTCCCGGAAGCTATTCAACTAAAGGTCACAAAATGGTCTCAAATCCAAGAGTTGGATTATGAAGAAGAAAGAGGAAGAGGGGGAGATCTCGAAAGGTGAACAATGGATGCAGGTCCAGAAAGCACCTCAACCAAAGAATAATAAAATATCTAAAGGGAAAGGGGAATCAAAAGTTCCTAACCCCCCCATTCCAGGGAAAGTTCCTGGGGAAGGCAACTCAACCCCTCCAACCTCAGAAGCCCTCAATAACCCCTTTTGAATCCTCAATAACCTTCCAGAAATTTTTGACCCAGTGATTGAAGAACTTGAGCAACATATCCTCCCCCCCAAAGCCGTGAAAAACAATGGTGAGGTAGCCCATCCTGGCTCCCCAATTGGAACCTCCTCTTCCCCTTCCTATGCATAAATAGAAAAAAAGAAACCCCAAAAAAACTCAGGATCTTCGGAGGACGAGTCTATCGAGAGACCCTAAAAATGACCTGGGAGAAAATCTCACAAAGAAGCAAGAGAAGAAGAAGCAGAGAGGCACAAAATGCAAGGAATTCAATCCACCATTGAGATTTCCATTGGAAGAAATACCAGAACAAGGCATCCCAAGGGAGGGCCTAACCACTCCACTCCTAGCAAATAATGTGTATAGTCTCTTGGAATTGCAGAGGCTTTGGGAACCCATCAAAGGTCGAAGCAGTTAAAGACCTCTTGAAAACTGAATCTCCTGAAATCCACATACTCCAAGAGACAAACATTGAAGGGGAAAACCTCTTAGAACTCAACAATCTGAAATGGAAGAAAAATGTAGGGAAACCCATGAGCGCAAGGGGCTCTTCAGGTAGTCTCGCAACTTTGTGGTTGGAAGACAAGTTCCACCTTGACAGTTCTTTTGAGACCCAACATTGGATCTTCACCAAACTCCAACACTAATCAAGTAAGATCACCTTCTCCCTCTTTAACCTTTATGTTCCTATCCATTCTGCTGAAAAGAAAGAATGTTGGCAAACTCTATCAGTGTTTTTAGAAAATCAGCTCCATACGAACATCATTATAGTTGGATACCTCAACTTATTCTTTGAGACAAAATAAAAGAGAGGGGGAAACTGTGGCAGGGACCAAATGCTTCCTTTTGTTGAGGATCTAACTCAACATTGGGATCTCTTGGACTTTAAACCCATGAAAAGTATCTTTACTTGGACAAACAATAGAGTTGGGATGGACCACATCTCATCTCACTTGGATCGTTTCCTTGTTCAAAGCTCTCTTTTGTTGGAAAGGAGGATAATATCATCCAAAATTCTCCCCAAATTGACATCTGACCACAAGCCCATTCTCCTCCAACTAGAAGAGGAAGAAAAACTGGGCCCAATACCTTTCTGATACAACCCTCTTTGGGTAGAAAAGGAAGGCTTCCTGGAAACTGTTAACTCAGCCTGGTCCACTCCAGTTACAGGATCTCCCATCTATGTGTGGGAACATAAAATTAAGAAAACAAAGTTTGCCTTAAAATAATGGATTAAAAATCCAAATAGCACTCCCTCAAGCCACAGAAGAGAGACTGTTCAAAAGTTAACAGACCTACAAATGGAAATGGAAAACGAGGATATTGCCAACCAATATATAGCAAAGGAACAAGTTGCCAAATTCAATTCCTATCATGCCTTCTGACAAGAACAAGAGTATTGGAGGCTTAAATCTTGTATCTTGTGGCTAAGAGCTAGACATCGCAACACCACCTTCTTTCACTGGCAATATAGAGCTCGAATCTCTAGAAATCATATTTTGAAAATTACCTCTGCAGATGGCTTGATTTGCAAAGGTTCAACTTAGCTTAAAGTGGTAGCAAAAACTCATTTCCAGAAACATTTTAAAGAAGATGGAGCTGATTGCGAGAAGGCCACCATAGATTTTATTTCTCATATACCCTCCCCGGTGAGCAAGGAAGATAATGCAGCCCTCATGAAGCCTTTTACAGAGGAAGAAATCAACAATGTCATATGGTATATGAAACCTGATAAAGCCCCAGGGCCAGATGGATTTTCAATCAATTTCTATAGAAACTGCTGGGAAATAATCAAGACTGATTTACTAAGAATGATAAAAGCATTCCAACAAAAATCCAAAGTTGAAGGCAACGTAAACTCCACCTTTTTAGCCTTAATCCCCAAAGAAGCGAATCTGGGTTCCTTTGATAGATTCAGGCCAATATCATTGTGCAACACCTCATACAAAATCCTTTCAAAGCTAATGGAAAACATAATTAAGCCTCTGTTAGGAAGCTCATCTCTCCTGCCCAAAGTGGTTTTGTAAAAGGGAGACAAATTCTGGAGAATGTAATACAAGTGCAAGAAGCAATGCATTCCATCCATCAGCGCGAGGAGAAAGGGATGCTCATAAAACTTGATATGGAAAACACATTCGATCGGGTAAAACTCTCATTCCTTTACAGAGTCCTTCTTTCCTTTGGGTTCAATACAATTTTTTTTAATCTAATCAAAGATTGCACAGAGAAACCATGGATAGCCCCGCTAGTAAATGGAAATCCAACTAATTTTCTTCAATCCTCAAGGGGACTAAGGCAAGGTTTCCCTCCATCCCCCTTCTTATATATCTTAATGGTAGACTCTCTAAGAAGAAAGATAACTTTTGAAAAGAAAGTCGAGACCGTTCTAGGAATTAGAATGGTGAGAGGCCTAGAACCAATCAACCACGCTTTATTTGTTGATGACTCCCTTATGCTGGGTGGAGCCTCCATTTGGATAGCACAAACCTTCAACAATATTCTCCAAAGTTTTTGCATAGTTTCTGGAGCGCTCATCAACAAAAAGAAGATTGCAGTGTATGGGTGGAATGTTGATCAACATACCATTCATTGAATTTCTCATTTCTTGGGGTTTTTAGGCTATGCCTCTTGGGAAAAAATAAAATACCTCGGTCTCCCATTAACTATGGGAACCAATAAATCTTCACTCTGGACATAAATTATAAGAAAAATCAAGAACAAAATAGTAGCACGGGGAGGACAGTGGCTCACTACAGTAGGAAAGCTTATCCTTATAAAATTGGTACTCTCTTCATTACCAGTCTATCAGGCTTCCTTCCTCTTGGCTCCAAAGGTGATCCTGGCACAAGTTTCAAACCTGATCTGAGATTTTATGTGGCAAGGAGGAAAGGGCAACCAAAGGAAATTTCATCTTGTTAACTGGGAAATGGTCAAACACCCAATCAACAAAGGAGGCTTATAAATAAGAGACCCTACTCGTGATAATATAACTTTAGGTGGAAAAATTATCTGGATTCTCTTCTCAAACTCTAGACATCTAGTAAGCCAAATTTTAAGGAGAAAATACCTCCAAGGGAATTCAATGAGGAATTTAAAGGAAAAAAATACCATCAGGGGAACGCTGATCTGGAATCTCTGTCGTGTTAGGATAGACTTCTTCCAAACCTACCTATACCGAATTCTTGGCAATGGAAAAAAATCATTGTTGTGGAGAGACAACATCATGGGCCACCCCCCACTCGAAAATTCTGAATAAATCAAAGAAATATGTGAGTGGCTTACTCAATGCGATTTCATAAAGCTAGAAAACAACTCCTCTTGGGATGCCAAAAGAAATTGGTGGGCTTGGGAACTCCCCAAAATCCTAGCGCATCTTCAAAATCAAAAGACTCTGCTCATAAATTCGTTGACTGATTTGGCCCCTGTTCATCTACGCACGTCAGACAAATGGGGATGGGGAAAAACAAGGAGATACAACACAGCACAAGGATACAATGCTCTCCAATCTATCCAAGTGATGAGAGATCCAACATCCCTGTGGAAATAGGTATGGGATCTGATTGGTCTTCCAAAAGTAAACTTCTTTTTTTGGAGTTTAATGCATAAGAAAACACTGACAGGAGAAAATCTGATAAAAAGAGATATAGTTGGACCTCATAGATGCCCCCTGTGCTGTAGCGCTAATGAAACTATGGACCATTTGTTTGTGAATTTCCCATTCTCCCAAGAATCCTGAAAGATCACCCTCGGTGGCTTGAACGTCACAAATCCATCATAGACAACAGTCACAGTCCTCTTCTCCTCTTGGAAGGTGAGATATCCCCAAGATATGCAAAGAAAATAAAATTGGCAAAGAATCTATCAAGCCATACCCAAGTATTTATGCGGAAAAATTTGGCTGGCAAGAAACGATCAGATCTTCAATAGTTTCCTTCATTCCCCTTTGACGGTGGCCACTAAAGAAAAATCAATACTCCGAGAAGCAATGACTTTCCACCCGCTCAAGGATGAAAACACTCTCCTTCCCAAAGAAAAGAATTGGCTAGGAGATATTATAACTCAAGACAAGAAAAACACCATTGCTCACCCTTTAAGCATTCCGTGTTAAGAACCAAACATCAATATAGCATAGAAAAACCTCAGGAAAAGTACTCAACGCCTTGAAAAAGAGATAATTTCAGATAATAAGCCTCTTCGAGGGGACAACCTCCTTTTACCCCACTTAAATGTTCAAGTACCAGATGATTCAAAATGAAAATGTCTCCCTGGTATATATAGGAGACTAGGAGGTATAATTACAACTAATGGCCTAAAGCCGACATAAATTAAATAACATTACTAATATAATATGCCCCAATTAAGGGTAATGAGCCAATATTAGGGCTTAACATGCCCCTCCCCTTGAGACAAGTGTTGTCGAAAATGCTTGTGTAACTCTGGATGCTTTTGTATAAAAGACTCATCTTCCCAAGTGGAATCTTCAGCTGGTAGTTTCCTCCATTTAATGAGATACTTGGAAATGGATCTATTCCTCAGCTGGCGAATTATTGTGTCAGTGATGGATTCAGGCTCCAATATGATTTTTCCTTCCTCATCAAGTTCTAGCAATATAGTTTGAATTGGGATCTTGTCACCTATAACCTTCTTTAAGCATGAAACATGGAAAATTGGGTGTACTCGTGAAGATGCAGGCAACTCCAATTTGTATGCCATAGTACCAATCTTTTGCAACACCTTATAAGGTCCATAGTACTTTGGTGATAATTTATTATCCTTCTTGGCTTGCTTAAGGGACATCTCTTTGTATGGTTGTAGTCTTAAAAACACCCAATCCCCTACTTCAAAACTTCTTTCACTACGATGTTGATCTGCTTATTGTTTCATGTGATTTTGTGCCATGGTCAAGTTGTCCTTTAAGATTTGGAGA
>ML784365.1:24374-36263 GCA_009831015.1 Picea engelmannii | reverse complement strand
ATCCAATGCAACCAGTCCCACTCAATTTGGATACTCTAGCAAGAAGTTATGATTGTTTTACTTGGAACACCTTCTTGAGACTAGTCAATAGGACTAGTCAGATACCCTATCTTACACAAGGTGTATCTACAAATTTAAGATGAACCAGAAGCTAAAATTTTTACCATAGCTACCTCACTAATTTCTATAAATTTCCTCCGTATTTCAGGGTCTGAAACATTACATAAAAATGTTTATAGTGAAAATTCCGCAATGACACATTTCAGGATGATTCCATAACCCTATCTTGTACAAGCTGTATCTCCAAAAGTATAAGGCCTCAGGAGCTGAATTTTGAACCCAACGTACCTTGATCCGTCTACTAAATACCCTCCAATTCGTTCCTTCTGAAACATGGTAGAAAAAAAGTTATAGCGAAAATTCCACGGTGTCTCAGATGTAGCAGCGAAACCCCAAGACCTTGAGCTCCGATACCATATGTTAAGAACCAAACATCAATATAGCATAGAAAAACCTCAAGAAAAGTACTCAACGCCTTGAAAAAGAGATAATTTCAAATAATAAGCCTCTTCGAGGGGACAACCTCCTTTTACCCCACTTAAATGTTCAAGTACCAGATGATTCAAAATGAAAATGTCTCCCTGGTATATATAGGAGACTAGGAGGTATAGTTACAACCAATGGCCTAAAGACGACATAAATTAAATAACATTACTAATATGATATGCCCGAATTAAGGGGTAATGAGCCAATATTAGGGATTAACATTCTAGGTTGGCGCATAAGAGAAATAGATGCAGTATTTCAAGAGTGGTGGAGGAAGAAAGGTAAAGAAACGATTTTCTTTGACGGCGCCTCCAAAGGAAACCTAAGGAAAGCAGGGGTAGGCAGAGTGGTTTACTCCTACGATGGACAAAGGAAAGATAGATTCAGCTGGGGTTTAGGTCGAAGAACTAATTATCAGGCTGAAATCCTAGGGCTATTAAAAGATTTCTAGATAGCGCAAGAAAATGGCATTAAATAAATTCAAGTTTTGGGGGATTCGTAAATTCTGATAAAAACAATAATCTCAGAAGACCACTTCATCAACTCAACGCTCAACAAGACTCTGCAAAGACTAAGGTATGTGCTGCAATATTTCTCCAACTCCCAATTCTATCACATCCTACGAGGATCGAATATGGAAGCAGATCAAAAGGCAAACATGGGTTGTCTCTTGTCTCAAGGAACTTTCAGCAAAAATGAGGAAGCACCTACTTGGAATCCTATCCCATAGATTGGGAAACATCTCAATTCTTGGCAATGAAAGAAATAAATATTTTGTGTCTCAGAAAAATAGATTGTTGAATCATTGTAAGGACGGTTGTTTAGGCTATGGCCCAACCGATATCTAATCAATAAAAAAAAAATTAAATGTTTTAGTTAAAAAAAAAATAGATTTTACATGTGATTTTTTTTTTATGGTTGATAAATGTTTGAAAAAACAAAAAAAATCATCTTATACTGATTCAAGAATGGATACCATTCTATTTTGAAAATAAAAAAATTCAAAGGAAAACATTTTTTGAAATATATTAATTAAAAATAAATGTCAATTACATGAAATTAATAAATGGTGACAATATCGCATTACAATGAATTTTAAATTCAAGATACAACATGGTATCCTAAAGTACTTTTTGGAGAAACAAAAAAGTAACAACAAGAAGAGGTTATAATGCAAGGGTTTCATTTTGAAATAATATAAATAAAATGAAAGGATAATGTGGCATAATATACCCTCTTTCAAATATAATAAGCATCCATTTTATATTCCATGATCTCTTCTATTTCTATATGGCTTGAAGAATATCACCATGAATGGCAAGAAGGCAATAGTAACGAACATAAAATGCAATGTCTAAAAGAATGGAATAAATATTTTGAACATTGGCATTGGAAGATAGATATAATTTTGTATAAGGACATAATATTTTTATCTAATCAAAATTGAAACAAAAAATATTAAGGGATTCTCTTAACTTTACTTTAGTGGAACATTCAAGGTTTTTTAGAACATATCAAAGGATAAAAAAAAATTATTAATCTGGAAAGGAATAAATAAAGAAATTAAAAAATGTGTAAGAGAATGCCAGGTATGCCAAAGAAATAAAGGAAATATTATCAAGACTTCATAGTTAACAAATATAATCAAATATATGAAGGAATATAAATGAATTCTATTATAGGTTTATCGAAATAATAAAATAAGGATTCCATTTTTGTGGTTGTGGATAGACTCACAAAATATTGTGAAATTCGAAGTACATATACTACAAGCCATATAGAAAAGTTTTTCATGAAATAAATTATGCATGGTGAGCCCTTCCTACATCTTTGTGTATATTGTTTGAGAACTCACATTCCTAATTTGTTTCTAGTCCTCCAACTCTAATTTGACGATGTTCCCTAAATTCTTTCAAACACATCCTTTTGTGAAACATACTCATTTTAAGGAATTTTCATAATTTATTACCTTGACCTTAATTTTGGGCACCCTTTAGGTAATTGGAAATATATTAAAGAGATATAGAATTTTTATATTATATGTTTTTGATATTTTTGTACTATTGACGTGTTTTCCTGGCTACTCATCAAAAAAATTATTGTGGTGTTCATTTGAACCTAGCTTTCTTTTAATTAGGTATTAAATTTTAAATTACAAAGAGTGTTGGGTGATCCCCACACGTTGATCATGAAATCCTAGAAGGATTTTTCCTTAATAATTTGTAATCTATCTCTAATGTTGCAATTTGAATTCATTATGTAAATTCATCCAAGGTGATAGGTCTCCATGTAAGTTAAAAATAGATATCAAGAAAGTAGAGAATGGGAATATACAACCTATCACTTGATATATCTTCATGTCATGTCCTCCTAGCATCTTAAGTAATGAAAAAAGGAGGTCATATCGATAATTTCATTTGAGAAGCAATGCTAATCAATTGGTTAAAAAAGGTCTGGAAACAATCATGTATTTCCACATTGTTTTTTGTATCTCACATATTGTATTTATTTCCACCTTCCACATGGCTTTCCACATCTTACATTCTACATTTATTTTTGCATTCTACATATATTTCTACATTTCACATCCCACATTTATGTTTGCATCATTCATGAATTTTTTCATTCCACATTCAACATGGATTTCCACACCCCACATAGATTTCCACATTTCACATTCCACTTGTAATTTTGCATCCCAAATTCCATATGGATTTATGCATTCCACATTCTGCACGTATCTCCACATCCACATAAATTTCCACATTTTTTATGCCACACGATTTATGCAATCCACATGGGATTCCTAATATAGCTTCCCTCTCCTTCTTAGCTCCATCAGACCTGGTGATGAAACATGGCACCCTTGTTGAGTTAGAGCTATCACATGATGGTACTTGGTAGGCATGGGTTAGCTAGTGTTGACTAGGCAATGACATGGCATGATGAATATGTAGTTAATAAGTGAGCAAAGGTTACACTAAGCACATTCTACATGGGGGTCCATATATCTCTCTTCTTGCACATAAAGAGGAATCTATTTACATTATAAATAGATCATTTTACCTTCCCACAATGCATGTGGGATAAATAGAGTGAAATTTATATCAGTGGATAAAATTTCATGAAAATGAATCAATTATTACTAAGACTTTTTCTTCTAGAGATCATTACTTGAGCTCTCAATGATGAAATATATAAAATGAGAGCTCATTGGAAATATAATGAGATGAGGAACAAACTAGGCATAATTTTAAGAGCTGAATATGGAGATATTTTTCTTAGGAATTCAAAGAAGAGTTAGGCTTATGTTTTATAAGCTTGATTTGAAACCTTGACTTTCTGAGCTCATAAATTGAGTTACAAACATCTAAATTACACAAATAAAAAATAATTGGAAACATGAAGAGATGAAAAACATAAGTGGATTTTAGAGTTGAGTTTTCCATTTCTATTTCAAAAAGTTTAAAAAATAGCTTGATTTGGAACCTTGACTTCCTGAGCTCATAAATTGAGTTACAAACATCTAAATTACACAAACGAGAGATAATTGGAAATATGAAGACATGAAAAACATAAGTGAATTTTAGTGAATTTTAGACTTGAGTTTTCCATTTCTATTCCAAAAAGTTAAAAAAAATAGTCATGACTATTTAGGCAGGTGGCATTAGATTATTTTGATAAAAGGTTTCTCAAATGAAATTTATGAATTTCCAAAGTGATCCCGGTAGAAGGAAAAATATTATAAGTTCACATTGACCAAGGTTTATTTTAATAAAACATTTATAAAGTGGAAAAATCATTATTTTAATCAAGAAAAATCATGGAAAATCATGTGCAAAGTTGAAAAGGGAAAAATAAACCTTAACTTCGAAAACAACTACTAGGAAAATGGAGAAATAATTACTTAAACAATATTCAAAACATTGATAGGGTTCATATAAAAGAGGTTTTTGTCCATAAGTTGTAAGTAAGTTGTAAGTAAATCTTCAAGATATTTTCCCTTCATTTATTTTCATCCATTAGTTTATTTTCATGTTTTCATTTGCTAAGTATCCAATGGAGTAGGGCCTTCTCTAATCATTTATATTCTTTCTCATCCAAGGAATTCCTATTCATTTTAAATTCATTTTAAGGTTTAGGATCCCCATCCTTACTCATGAGAACACATACTTTAATTTTCTTGTTTATTTATGTCGTGGATATTTGTTAATTCCATAGGCCATATTGTTTCATATGTTTAAATAATTTACATTTGGGATCTATTATTGAAAACTTCTTAACAAAACTATTTCAAGTATCACACAGTTTTTTTTATAGCTCTATATTGAGAAAATATTGGGTTTATTATGCGATCTTGTTCAAACCCTTTTCAATTATAAAGAATTATTCCTTTAAATTTCTATACAAAACCTATGTCATATTTTATTTTATTTTCTTCTAGCACAAATATAAATATTGAGTGTTTCTCTTACTTACAAATTAGAGTGAAGGAAAAAATATCATTGATTGGAAATTCATTTTATACACAAGCCTTTATTTATAGTTATCTAAATGTTTAGATCATCCTATTCCTTTCCAGGAATTATTTTTATGCATGAATAGTTGTATTGTTAAATCATAACCTTTATTTGCTTGTTGATTCTTTCCAGGAATTATTTTTATGCATGAATAGTTGTATTGTTAAATCATAACCTTTATTTGTTTGTTGATTTTTTGAGTTTAATTTGGAATTTAACTCGTTAATATTTTTATACTATCATACACCAACAAGATATATATTAAGGAAGTTCTCATTACAATAATATTCGAAAGAGGAGTATCACCACTACAAAAATGAAGGAGGGTTAGGTTGACTCATAATTTGTCACCTACAAAAAGCTTACAAAGAATTGCATAGTCTATATATATATATATAGATATATTTATTAAGAAATATTAATATGTCTAATAGGTGGGGTCCCATAGAACTCGATCGTGAGCCCGAGCTCGCTGCCCTAGTCGCTCCGCGCCCCCGAGCTACCTCCTGTGGCCTCCCTGCCTGGAAGCCCCTGCTGTTGGGCCTCCTCGATCCCGGCCTCCTTTCAGGGCCGCCTCCATCCCTCCTTCTCATCCCCCCCCTCCCCTTTCTGAGTATTCGACTGCTCCTGCAGAGATTGGGACAGAGTGCTGCATTCAGGCATGTCGCCCCAAGGGGGTCCGAAGACATTGGACCCTCCCCTGCCCCCTCCACCGGAAGTGATTGCGTTCAAATCAATGATCGATTCGAACTCCAAGCGTCAACCTTCAGCCATCCAGCAGAAGTTTGTCAAGAGGATGGATACCATACCATCGGTAGCCCTCCCTGAAGAAGAAACCTGCAAAGCAGCTCTAAATCTTGCTGAGAAAGGACTTATAGGCTAGTTCACGGGCCTCTGGACCTCGCCTAAGTCGGTAGAGGAGTGGACTAAAAGGAACTGGATACCATTAACCAAAGAAGGAATCAAGAGCTACTTCGTAGGCAAAGGTTTCTTTGTCTTCATCTTTGAAAGTGCAGAGGACAGAAGCCTAATCTTCAGAAACAGACCTTATTTCATGGGCCCCCAAGGACTATATCTCAACAAATGGTCGCCAGACTTCGACCCAGCTCAGGATGTCCCAACTGTTGTCCCGGTGTGGGTGCGTCTTCCCCATCTTCCCCTCCACTGCTGGAATCAGAAGTCACTCCAGATCATCGGTAACGGATTAGGAAAATACATAGATCATGTTGTAAGAAAAGATCAATATTCATGCGCACGCATCTGTGTCGAATTTGATCTGGAAGAAGGTCTACTGGAAGCCATTAAACTAACAGTCGCAGGATGGACGCACGTACAAGAGTTGGACTATGAACAACTCCCATTCAAATGTAGGCACTGCCATGGCTACGAGCATTTCGCCAAGCACTGCAAGAAAAAGGTCGAAGAACAGCTAGACAATCAGAATGGAGAGCAATGGACCCTAATACAAAAAACCAACAATAAAAAAAAAAGCAAAGGAAAAGGCACTTTGAAAGAGGCACCAAGAAG
Source organism: Picea engelmannii (assembly GCA_009831015.1). NCBI lineage: Eukaryota > Viridiplantae > Streptophyta > Pinopsida > Pinales > Pinaceae > Picea > Picea engelmannii. The sequence goes on along the minus strand of ML784365.1, from coordinate 29,670 downwards.
CTCCAATCCCAACCAAGAAAAGAACTCAAACAATAAAGAAATAAGACAGAGAAAGACAACCACAACAGGCCCAGAAAACTTGGATCAAAGTGCTCCTCCTAACTCTAACAAAGAAGAGGAGGAAATGGCTCACCTAGAAGTCCCCCAAGGAATCCCTTCCAATCCCACTTACGCGGATGTTACAAGGAAAAAACCAGCTGAAAGCTCCGATTCCTCGGAGGAGGAAAACTATGAGCAGCCCACAAGAAAAGTCGACAGGAAATCCCGCAGAGAAGCAAGGGAAGAGGAGGCTGAAAGGCTTAAAACCCAAGGAAGACAACCCACAATTGAGATGTCTATTGGGAGAAACTCTAGAAACAGGCCCCCCAAGGGAGGCTCTCACCCCACCCCTGGTAAATAATGCGCCTCGTCTCTTGGAATTGCAGAGGTCTGGGCAACCCCATGAAAGAAAAAGCGGTTAAGGATTTGCTCAAAACAGAACCCTTAGACATTCTCATGATCCAAGAGACTAAGATAGAGGGGAATGCCCTCCTAGACATCAACAAGAAGAAATGGAAGAAAAGTGCAGGAAGAGCAGTCAGCTCAAGAGGCTCATCCGAAGGGCTTGCAACTCTATGGACGAAAGAGCTCCTTTCAGCTGACTAAATCCCATGAAACTCAGCATTGGATCTTCACGGAGCTAACGCACTGTCCAAGTAAGATGATCATATCCCTCTTTAATCTTTATGTACATGTACTTTATTCTGAAAAGAGAGATTGTTGGAACACTCTTAAAGAATTCCTAGAGCAGCATTCCCCTAGTAATATCATTCTTGCTAGGGATTTAAATATTGTCTTAAAATCAAAAGAAAAAAGGGGAGGAATCAATAGCAGAGACACCATGCTCCCCATGGTTGAAGACCTCATTCAGCAATGGAATCTCCTTGATTTCAGTCCAGTAAAAGGGCTCTACACATGGTCCAACAATAGAGTGGGAGAGGAACATATATCAGCCCGTCTGGACAGATTTCTTGTCCAAGACACTCTGATGATGAACAAGAAAATAATCACCACCAAAATTCTTCTGAAACTGACCTCAGACCACAAACCAGTTCAGCTCATTCTGGAAGATGAAGAAGATCTTGGTCCAATCCCCTTCTGATTCAACCCTCTTTGGATTGAAAGGGACGGATTCATGGACACAGTGAAAGTAGCTTGGGTCAATTCAATCACAGGGTCCTCCAGCTATGTGTGGGAACAAAAGCTCAAAGCCACAAAGCAAGCCCTGAAGAGTTGTATAAAAAAACCAACTCCAAACCCAACCAGCCAAAGAAAAGAAATTGTCCAGTCTTTAGAGGCGCTGCAAGTCGAAATGGAAACCAGAGATATCACTCCAATGCTGCTAGACAAAGAAGTAAAAACACAATGTTCGTCTTTTAGATCTTTCTGAATGGAGGAAGAGTACTGGAGAATCAAGTCCCGAAGTTTGTGGCTAAAGGCAGGCGACCGGAACACCTCCTTATTCCACCGCCAATATCGAGCAAGACTCTCTAGAAATCACATCTCTGAAATTACAACAGCAGAGGGGCAGATCTGCAAAGGGTTCAGCCAGATAAAAGAGGCAGCTGAAAGACACTACAAACATATTTACACCGCAGACTCTCAATCCAATGAGGAAGACACTGTTGATCTCCTCTATAACATCCCTCTCCTGATCAGCCATGAAGACAATGACATTCTCACTAAGCCCATCACTGAAGAAGAAATCATAAAAATCATCTGGTCCATGGAATCGGACAAGGCCCCTGGGCCTGATGGATTCTCAATCCATTTCTACAAAATTTGCTGGGACATCATCAAAGCTGACCTTTTAAAGATGATAAAAGGATTTATGGAAAAAGCCAAAGTAGGAGGAGGAACTAATTCCACCTACCTCACCCTCATACCTAAAGAAACCAATCCTGAAACCTTCGCCAGATTTAGGCTTATTTATCTTTGTAATGCCTCCTACAAAATTCTAGCAAAGCTCCTAGCTAACAGGATCAAGCCATTTCTCATCAGGCTAATATCAAGAAATCAAGGAGGATTCATAGAAGGCAGGCACATACTAGATAATGTCATCCAAGTCCAAGAGATAATTCACTCAAGCAAGCAGCGAAACGAAAAAGGCATGTTGATAAAACTCGACATGGCCAATGCCTTTGATCGAGTTAATCGAGACTTCCTCTTCAAAGTCCTTCTTTCCTATGGCTTCTCCCCCCATTTTGTCAATCTCATCTCAGCTTGCACTGACAACCCCTGGATTGCCCCTCTCGTAAATGGTCGCCCTACTCCTTTTTTCCAAGCCCGGAGAGGCCTCAGGCAAGGATGCCCGCTCTCTCCCTTCCTGTATATCCTAATGGAGGATTCCCTCAGTAGAAAGTTATCAGCTGAAATAGCCACAGGCTCCCTTCTAGGCCCAAAACCTTCCACTTCCTCTCCAGCCCAGAACCACGCTCTGTTTTCTGATGACTCCCTTCTCCTGGGAGGCGCCTCTGTAAGAATAGCCAAGGAATTCGATTCAGTCCTAAAACGCTACTGCAGGGTCTCTGGTGCCTCCATCAATGAAAGAAAAAGTGCAATTTATGGTTGGAACATTGGCCAGCAAGAGCTTACAGGAATCTCCAACATCCTTGGTTTCACCGGTCATGCCCAATGGGAAACGATTAACTACCTCGGCCTTCCCATCATCAACTATTGCAATAAGAGGTCGTTGTGGACAGAAATCATTAGCAAAATAAAAGCAAAAATCTCTGTATGGGGAGGCTATTGGATCACAAAGGGAGGTAAGGTCATTTTGATCAAGGCGGTGTTATCTGTGCTCCCAATATACCAAGCAGCCTTTCTCCTCGCCCCAAAAAGTCTGACGGATCAAATCTCCAAGCTACTCCGCAACTTTCTTTGGCAGGGGGGGAAAGGAAATCAACACAAATTTCACCTGGTAAAATGGGAAACGGTCAAATGCTCAATCTCTGAGGGAGGCTTGCAAATTCGGGACCCAACAATAGTCAACCTGGCGTTGGGAGGCAAAATCATGTGGAATCTCTTCAAAAACCCCAAGCATCCAGTCAGCAAAATTCTGAAATCGAAGTATGCCCATAATGCCCCGTCCAGATATCTGCAAGAAAGTCAAACAAGCCACAACACGCAGGTATGGAGTTTATGCAATAAAAGTCTAAATTTCTTCAAGGGTAAGGCGAACAGGATCCCAGGCAATGGAAAGCATATTAAGTTGTGGCAAGATCGCATAATGGACCGAGAACCACTCGAAGATAATGGAGAAATCATAGACTTGAAAAATTGTCTGGAACGTGCAGGGATATACAACATTTATGAATTATCCAATTGGGACAGTCATGATGATTGGAAAGGGTGGGATTTTTTTGGAGTTCCAGACCGCTTAAATCACCAAAAACGCATCTTAGAAGAGCTGTTGGAAGAAGCGGCCCCAGTGAACAGAAAAATGAAAGATAGCTGGGGGTGGGGGAAAACTGGAAGCTATACAATAACAGAAGCCTACAATGCTCTCCAGCCAATCAGGAACAACAACAAACCCCCGCAATTTTGGAGGAAAGTTTGGGATCCGCTAGCATTACCCAAGGTAAATTTCTTCTTTTGGACTCTGGTTCACAACAATTTGTTAATGGGAGACAATCTGGAAAAAAAAAGCATAGTTGGGCCGCATAGATGTGAGTTGTGCAGAAGCAGCTCAGAAACAACTAAGCATCTCTTCATGGATTGCAAATTTTCCAAAGAAGTTTGGAGTCTCATTCTTCACGAGTTAAAAACCCCAGTACCACAATTTAACTCTGTAGCAGACTTTTTTGATGCTTAGAATCAATGCTACCCCAAAAAAATCCCCAGCAAATCATTTTGGAGGAAAGTCTGGAATGCCATCCCCAAATATGTTTGCTGGCAGCTCTGGCTGACCCGGAATGACCTGATCTTCAATGAAAAGCAGTAAGCCCCTTTTTCGGCAGCGGCAAAGGCCAAAGCCTTCCTCCTGGAAGTAGTTCAACACCAACATTGCTCAGATTATGCTTTACTGCTCCTTGAAGAAGAGAGATGGTTGGGCCCCCTTTCTCCTCACCCTCAGAAGCAGTTATCAACCCCTCAAGCAATGAACCCGGTTTGGCAAAAAAGAGACTCCGAAGCTACCATCCAAGAATGGTGGAGAAATCAAAAAATAACCACGATCTTCTTTGACGGAGCCTCCAAAGGTAATCCTAGGACAACAGGAGCAGGATGAGTCATCTATGCCTCGGACGGTTCGAGAAGGGACAGTTTCTATTGGGGCATCGGGAAGAAAACCAACAATCAAGCAGAGATCCAAGGCCTTCTCAAATCTTGCCAAATAGCCAGAGATAGAGGATACAAAGAATTCCAAGCTCTTGGAGACTCAGAGATTCTAATAAAAAATTTAAACTCAGACAAAATGTTCACCAATGCAAGCCTCAACAAAACGATGAACAGATTAAAGAGAATCCTGCTCGACTTCGACTCCTACAAATTCTTCCACATCCTCAGAAACTCGAACAACGAAGCAGATCTATTGGCGAACAAAGGTTGCACTCTTGGGAAAGGGAAACTTCTCCTAAACGACGAAAGTTCATTCCATCCCTGCAACTCATGAGTAATCTGCATTTTGTAATAGGATAAGAAACAGAAATAGAAGCAATGTAATGATGGCTGCCACGGTGCAAGCCCAATCCTTTCCTTAATAAATAAAACATATCCGTTTCAGTTAAAAAAAAAAATAGGTGGGGTCCCATAGGAGAAAACACACTGGAATGACTATTTCCAAACATTATGTTTCCTTCGGCAGTGGCATACTTTAAGTTTCAATTGAGACATCATTTCAATTATGGTGCTAAGAGAAATAGTTTAATGATTCCAAGTTTCTTGTGGTGTTTATGAATGCATATGTTTGGATGATGCAAAATATTTATTTACATTGCTAGTAAGCATGGTGTATGGAAGTTTTTGAAGACATCAAAATATGATGAAAATAATATAAAAAAATTTGCAAACATAACTCCATTCTCTTCTTAGCATAATGACAACATTAAACATGAAACTCATGAAGTTATTTGCAAAGGGGATGTTCTATTGTCTTCCTATATTCCTAGTGAAATCAAAGTTTGTTTCCCATAATAAGTCATTCAAGGTATATTAATCTTAAAGATTTGAGTGACATAAAATTTTAAGGGTTTATATGTTTTTTATTTTGTCTTTTGGTTCTTATATATATATATATATATATATATATATATATATA
>ML784365.1:5687-16207 GCA_009831015.1 Picea engelmannii | reverse complement strand
CTTAGAAGTCAGTTAGAATAAAAGGAGAAAATGATTGGAAGCTTGGAAGTAGAAATAGTCTCTTTAAGTAAAGATCTTTAGAAGAAAGATACGTAGCAGAAGAGCACCAAAACATTGGATCAAATAATAAATAGTCAAATACCATACAATGAAATATCCAGAATAAGATACAATCAAGTACAAAATGAGAAAGGATTGAGGTCCAAGGCAATAGAACAAGAGGTAGGGAAAAGTAGCTATGCAAAGATTGTCAAATATTTTTTCAAGAAGGAAGAATGCAAGCCCCCAAAGAAGAACATTCCAGAACTAAATAAGACTCAAGAAGATGAATTCATAAGGAGTGCATAACAAAGAAGATCATCTATTCCAAGGTATCAAAGATTATTTTATGATCATTGTTTTAATTTTGCTAATTTTTTACATAAAGTTGTAAACTGCAGAGCCTATGCCAAGAACAAGAGAAACAATGTAGGGTACTTAAATAATAGTTACCCAGAAGATCTTATGAAGCATACAAAAGGAACCAAAATAGATTTCATTCTTTAAGAAATGAAGTAGAATGCTACAAATGCAACAATTTTGGTCACATAGAGAAGAATTGTAGATTAACTAATCCACCTAGGGAATCAAATGATAACACTGATACAAGATATAAGAAGATTTGGAAAAGAAAATAAGAACATGTAAAAGAAGAACAATTGAATGAAGGAAAACCATAAGTCATACTCTCAGGATTTGCAGTAGTATAAGATCAAGATAAATCTACAAGCAACAATGAATATGCCAGATACAAAAAGGTGTAACATCCCACTCCACCGAGCACACTTTTATTGACTTATTCTTTGAGGACACTTGCATGCAAGTGATCCGATTTTGGTATATTATGATTTCGTTTCGATTATGGGATATATATGATGATGATGATGTGTTGTGAGTTATTGTTATTTTGATGTATATGTATAGGAAAATTCTATTGACAATTTTTCCTGAGTGTACAGGACATAGGACAAGTTAAGGATGCTGATGGCATCGATGGACTTCATTGGAATATGGATTGAGTTAGGGAGTTGATTTTATTTATTTGAGTATTTTATTTTATGCACATGTGATGTATGATTGATTTCAGTGTGATTTATGTATATAGATTATTGACATGGCTTTTTTCAGTGGATGTAGGCTTGGCGATGCTTTCTAATCCGACTCACATAAGGAGTAAAGGGGCCATACATTAAGGGACAGGTGTGGCAGTGTCCCTATAAAATCCTACTAGCACTCCTATCGTGGCCCGAATGGTAGGTTAACAATTACCTAGTTTAATAGGTCCACGATGTCGTGAGGGAGGACTGAGACAGTCACTCACAAAGATTTCTAAGGAACGCGCAATAAGGAAGAGTCCTTATTCCTTAGAATCCCTAGTCTCTCACAAGGTCGACCAGATGGAGTGTTGAATCCAAAGGGTCAGACAAACTTCCAAAACTAGTCAAAAGGCGAGTGACACGCTTTGAGCATGGAGGTGCATCTTGAAGGGAACGTAGCGTAATTAAAAACTTGAGTCAATAAATCTAGGAGGCCTAGAAAACATTGAAGTGATTAGACCTTGTTAGAATAAAATAATTAATTAAACAATAAATTATTAATTATAATCCTAACAAAAGTCTAAGCCTAAGTCTAAGTTTAATTAAGGGACTAATTAAAAATATTAAATAAATTAAAAGAATTGAGATAAATCAAATTCTAGAAAAAAGTGAGTAAAATCTAAAGATTGGATAAAATGCACTTGTGTGAATGAAATTAATAAATTGGACTTTTAAAATAGAAGAAATAATAATAAGAGAGAATAGGTGTACACATAGAATAGGTGACTCTAATCACTTGTGTGGAAATAAACCTAAATTTAACCACTTAGGTTTACAATAGTTGGTTAGTTGAGATTAAGTTTTCGTACTACAGACTCCAATTTTTAAAACATTCAGTATGTAACTCGAATTCAGACTTAAAATGTTACTCTTTAAATTTTACCACTTTCGTTACAAATTTACTTAATTGTTAGTAATAAAATTTCTAGTTAGTAGGAGACATCTATGTTTACAATTTTATTAATTTATGATTAATTATTTAAACAAAGGGGGTCCTTCCTATATAATTGGACATATAGATTTTAATATTGAAATGGAAGCTTGCTTATAGTAAATTTTATTAGAACGGTAATTGATTAGACCAAGGTCTATATCAAGTGTTCTTACTAGTAATTACATTTGATAGTGACGACAAGTTTCTGTTGAAGGTTGATAATAAAAAATTAACCAATGACGGTGCAGAAATGATTATATTAGTCATTCATTTAATCAATTACTACCTACGCTTAGTAATTAAATTGCGCAGGTGGTGCCATCACAAAAACCATTTACAATGATAAAAGTGAATTATGGACTATAAGCTTAATGTGACCAGATAAACCTTACACTTAGACAAGAGAGTCTAACGTCGATTAAATTAAATTATATAAATTTAGAAACAACGCAAATAAGAATAGCATTTTTTTTTTTTCGAAAATGAATTCATAATTAGCACTTGATGAAATATTTTAATGCATGTTAACTTCTTAATAATATGGGTGAATAGTACGGTTATCCTAGGTTTCTTTTTGAAAAAAAAAAAGAATTTTGATTGTTACAAATAATGATCGTACTTGTGCATTGTTGAGTTCCCATAACGATTAAGGCGTTGGTGGTGCAACCTTAGTAAAGTCGAAAATTGAATACTAATTTTTTCTCCTTTTTGTCTTAAGGAAACCTTGGGAGAGTATTAAACTTGTAATTTCGTCGAGGTGTTTGGGAATGGTATTATAATAGATATTGTGTATGCAAGTTACTTGATCTTGCAATGGATTTTTATCTATTGAGTTTTGTTCTCAACAATTAAAAGAAAATGTATCTATTATATCTAAAATAATGTATTTATCTCTACAGTCGCTCTACTATTTTGGAAGACACTTCTACCTCAGCGAAACATGGTCGTGGAAGATGTGGCATTGGAATTGTTTGAAAAATGATTTCGGGAGAGGTACTTGTCTGATAAATTTATTGAGCGTCATCTTAATGAGTTCAACGCCTGACGACAAGGTAGTCGTATGGTACCAGAGTATGAGGTCAGGTTCATGGAGCTACTTAGGTATGCTCCACATCTGAACACAAAGAAGTTACAGGTCAAAAATTTTGTGTTCGGCCTTAACTTCAACATTCATGCGAAGGTGAGGATTCTAATGCATGAGACGTTGTATGATGAAGGCCCTCATAGGTGAGGAAGAGCTGAAAAGTGTGGGTCAGGGAAGGACTCCATCTATACCGACTAGACAAATGACATCAGGAGTGTTGCAGAATCAAACACTAGCCAAACAGACTTCAGGGCATCGAGATATGCCCAAAGGACCTACGTTTACGACACCATGACGACAAAATCCTTAGGAGAGTACTCCTTACAGAGGACCACAACAACAAAAACAACATCATCCGCAACAACAAAATTTTAGGTATGTTCAGCAGAACAGACCAGGATCACAGACTGTTAGGCTAGTAACTTCTACTTCGGGGCTCAGGAGTGCTGGAACAAATATTGGATGGTAGACATGTGGAGAGACACATTACAAGAGAGACTATTCGATTAAAAAGGCTAGATTGGATGAATCATTGAGACCCACTACATTTGGAGATTTCAACAAGGCCTACAAGATACATGCAGTGTGAACAACCGCCAGGCCAAGCACCAATCCACTATGCTCAAGACATCAGGTACAATCGTCGACCAAAATTTTAGTATTTTGATAGATCCATGTGCTACATAGATGATGCAGACCCCCGACCCTCGGGCCAAGATCTGCGCAGGATCGTTCTAAATCTTCCCCTGAGTCTGATTGACTCTTTGATTTCCCCACAGGCAATAATTCACACCCACAAACAGGTGTATTCCACATGTCCTTCTAAGTTATGCCTACATGATCAAACACCGACGTTAACTCCACAACCGACCACCAAATGTGACCAGGGATTTTTCCCTTTCGGGATTTCAGATTTCACTATTTCGCGAAGTCTGTTGTCGAGCCCCTTGTCTCTTCAAGCTCCGAAACTCGAAATGTCAACAAGGGTTGACCCCTTCAATGCACCGAACACACGCCTCTTGTTTCCACTTATTTCAGCTTTTTGGGACTTGAGTGATCAACAAACACTCATTCCTCTTCCATTATAATTTCCCGGTTTTGGAAATTTCCCCTTTTTGGCGAGATCGATGGTATTTCGGGGCTTTCTCCGAAGCTCGACCACCTCTTTTGGCTTCCGTCGCATGTATCCTTCGACTGGTTCTTGGGACCCTGCTTTCGGCTTTTCTCTCTTTGTGATTTCGGGAGTTGCATTGACATGCAACTCTGTCCCTTGACTCCTGGAACCCTGAAACCCGATTGGAGCCCAAAGCTATTCTTCCACGACCTTTTCGGGATTTTTCTCCTTCAGCTCTTTGGGATTTCATGAACTGGAAGTTGAACTCTCGATTCCAAAAATCCCTGCCCCCTCTACTTCCCGACACCTGAAGTGTCGAAATCCTAAAATTCCATGCCAAAGTCCGCATTTAGCGACTTCGGGATTTTCACTCCACTATGTCTCGGCTCCTTGTCATCGGGACTCCAGAAATACCAAACCATGAATTCCCAAAGTGTCGAAACTCACTCATTCAGCTTCACACACGATAATCCTTTTCGCGGTTCGGGAATGTGAGTGACCAAAGGTTTTGGCCTGCACTTCAACCTTATGAAACCCAAAATTCCAAAATGATCTAACAGCTCAACTGACCACAATAAACAGTCCACGTTGATTCTTGAAACCAAAGTGATGGGTTCACCCAACTCCTAACCACCTTGCAGCTTCACTGGATCCTATGGTCCTCACGACTTCGCGAGTTCTCCATAGAGAATTCTGACCACCAGATGCACTCCTCAAGGACTTTTGTCCAAACAACTCAGTGCTCTCTCTCCTGAACTTAACTTTTGCGTGATGATTTCGCCCCCCATCTTCCTTTGAACTCTTCAAAGGTACTAACCCTTCTGATCTTTCACTTGTGAACTTAAGCCGCCAAGAGAGATCCTACTCGCACTCTTTGCGGCAATCTTTCAAATAACCTCTAGTTATTTGAGTCCTTGACTCTATGCACTCTTTGTAACAACAGTCCTTCCACCTTCACCTTAGTTGATATCTTCGAAGGCTTCAACTAGCCTGGGCACGCCTTGCACAGCTCTGTGCTTCACCTGCACTTCTGCTGGTATGAGAATAACGATATCTCTCCTGAGATTTCTGAGATAAAACTCAGACTCTTGTCAACGTACACCTTGCAGACGTTTCACTGCACTCCTTGCAGAAATGCTTAGGAAGAGAAACAATTGAAACTCATTCTTCTCCTCTCTCAAACTTCATACATTCAACATGAAATCATACACATACACAGCATTGAAACAAATGCATACAGAGAAACAAAACAACTGTAGACATACCATTCAACAAATGTAAACATTAAGCATCATAACACCATGAAAATTGAGTCAAAACTTCATATATTAACTCAAGTGCTCCTATACATGGATTCTTCTCTACAACTCTCTGCTTCAGCTCTACATCTTATGAATTCTGAATGATAATCCAAAAATTACAATGATACAAGGGTGATGGTATCTATATTCATTTTTACTCCTATCTCCTAAAACTGTCTATTCTAGAATTCATATGTACCTACTTTTTCATTAACAGACTTAAATGCCTATTACAATTTGACAGATAGGAGTAATCTCTCCAGATCTATTCATATCTACACGATATAAATGCAAAGTACGCCTTCTTCCTAACTATTACATTAATGCTTTAAGTTCAAAATTCAAAAAGGTTCTTAGGAGAACGTGCTCCTTTTTCCATCTGCGTATTTTCCATCTGTGTGTCCAATTGTCTCCCACTTTTACATTGATCACTTGGCTGGTTGCTTACGATGCTCCTGCATCATACTCCCTTGCTTGAAAGTTTTCATGAACTCTTGTTCATGAGATCTTACATAGTCTGTCCATGCTTTTGAATTTCTGCTTCATCTTCCCAACTGACATCTTCAATTGGATGTCCTTTCCATTGACCAAGTATTCAAAATACCCTTTTCTTCTGGTCTTTCTACTAATCCTCTTATCAATTATGCTTTCCATCTGCGGCTTTTCAGCTACAGGCATTTCTTTTGTCTATTGAATTTCTTCTTTCTCATCTTCTGCTCCTGCTTATTTACCTTTGTAAGGGTACAAATCTGCAACATTGAATATCAGTGAGATTCCGATCCCATCGGGTAATTCAATCTCATATGCATTTGCCCCAAATTTCCTTATGACCTTGCACAATCCAATCTTTTTCATCTTCAACTTATTATACATTCCCCTCGGGAACCTTTCCTTCCTCAAATGTGCAAGAACCAGATCACTAACTTCAAATTGAAGTTCTCACTTGTGTTGATCCGCTCTTTGCTTGTATTCTTGACTTGAACTCTGTAATCATTGCTTGATTCAGCTATGAAGCTCCTTCATTCCTTCTACAAAGTCCTCTGCACTAGCACTCCTGAATTCATTTCATTCCGAATCTTTCAATTCAGAAACTCCTATTGACTACATTCCATATACAATCTGAAATGGACTCTGCCCTGTGCTTCTATTGAGTGAATCATTGTAAGCGAATTCCACCTGTGGCAGAATGTGATCCCATTGACTGTGGTGTTCAGTCACTAGGCTTCTTAACAAATCTCCCAAGCTTTTGTTCACGACTTCTGTCTACCCATCCGTCTGAGCATGATATGTTGAACTAAAAGACAAACTTGCCCCCAACTTCTTCCATAATGTCCTCTAGAAATTCCCTATGAACTTGGTATCCTAATCATACACGATACTCTTTGGCAAGTCGTGAAGTCTAACGACTTCTTTGAAAAACAGGTTCACAATATGAGTTGTGTCACTGGTTTTCTAGCATGGTATGAAATGTGCCATTTTTGAAAATCTGTCGACTACCACAAAGATTGAATCATGTCCTCTTTGTGTTCTTGGCAGTCCCAATATGAAATCCATTCTCACTGTGTCCCACGGCCTTTCAGGTATGGTTAATGGTTGGTATAACCCTGTGTTCTTCCTTTTCCCTTTCGTGTGTTGGCAAATTCTGCACCTGACCACAAATTTCTTGACATTTGTCCTCATCCCTGGCCAAAAATATGATCCATTCAACTTTGAGAATGTCTTGTCATGACCGAAATGTCCGTCCAATCCTCCACTGTGTTTTTCTTTCAACAAATTCTCCCTCATGGAGCCTTTCGAAGTACATAGCTGATTTCCCTTGAACAATAACCCATCCTGGATCATGTATTCAGTCCATTGGCTTCTGTCCCTGAGAACTGGATTCTTAGATTCCTCATATGCCTCTTTAAAATCTAGGTCATCCTTGTACATATCTTTGAGGTTATCAAAACCCAAATTCTGGACTCTAAATTCCTGCATAAGCAAACATTTCATGCTCAAAGCATCAACAACTTTGTTAGCAGTTCCAGAAATATGCTTAATCACAAAAGTAAAATTTTGCATGTATTCAACCCATTTAGCATGTTTTTGGTTCAACTTCTCCTGTTGAGTCACAAATTGTAAAGCGTGATTATCACTATACAAAACAAACTCCTTGGGAACCAAATATTGTCTCCATTTTTTTAGTACTTGTATGACTGCATAGAATTCCTTGTCATATGTGGAGTACTTAATCTTCGCCTCATTTAGTTTTTCACTGAAATATGCGGTCGGCCTATCATCTTGGCTCAAGACCGCTCCAATTGCAAATCCACTCACGTCACACCTAACCTGGAATGTCTTGCTAAAATCTCGCAAAACCAGAATTGGTTGCTCAGTGATCTTCTTCTTCAGCAGGTTGAAACTCTTCTCTGCTTCCTCCGTCCAGTGAAAAGATTTGTGTCTTTTCTTCACTGTATCCATCATTGGTGCGCTAATTCCACTGAAATTTAGGATGAATTTCCTGTAGAATCTAGCCAAACCATGGAAGATTTGAACTTCGAATACACTCTTCGGCGATGGCCAATTCTTAATCACCTTTATCTTTTCTGGATCCATTTTAATCTCATTAGCAGAGATAACAAAACCCAAGTAAATGAGTTATGTCCTCATAAATGATGATTTCTTCATATTAATCAACAATTTCTCCTATTGTAATCTCCTCATCACTGTAACTAAATGCTTTAAGTGCTTTGCTTCTGTTTTGCTAAAAATTAATATATCGTCAAGATATACAATGATGGATTTCCCAATGAAATCTTTCAGGACTTCATTCATCAATCTCATGAAAGTACTAGGTGCATCCCTTAAGCCAAATGGCATGACAAGCCATTCATATAGCCCCTCATTCGTCTTGAATGTTGTCTTCCATTCATCACCTTCTCTCATTCAAATTCGACGATACCCACTTTTCAAATCAATCTTTGAAAAAAACTTTGCTCCACTCAAGCAATCCATCAAGTCGTCCATCCTTGGTAATGGAAATCTATATTTGATGGTAATCTTATTTATTGCCCTTGAGTGTGTACACATTCTCCAGCCTCCATCTTTCTTTGGGCTGAGCACTGTCAGAACAGCGCATGGACTCAAGCTTTCTTGAATCAGTCCTTTGTCCATTAAGTCATGGACCTACCTCTTAACTTATTCATTCTCCTGTGGTGTCAACCGATATGCTTCTTTGTTCGGCAAATTGGCCCCAGGTATAAGATCAATGTGATGACTTATACTTCTGATAGGTGGCAATGAACAAGGTAGTTTTTCCACTACTATATCAACAAACTCTTCCAACAACTCTTGTATTTCTTCTGATAGATCATCTATTCTCGTACTGGTCAAAACAATTTTGGGATTCTTGACCACAAAAAATTGTGTGTCTTCCTTCTTCTTAACCTCATCAAGAAGTTCCTTCCCACTCATGAGAAGTACAGTGATGTTCATCTCTATTTTCACCTCTTTATCCTTAATTGGCAGCAACATGTGAGTCCTACCATTTTTCTCCAAGGTGTACGTGTTCTTTCTCCCATCATGAACTACATTTCTATCATACTACCATGGTATACCCAACAATAAATGACAAACATCCATGGGAATGACATCACATAATATTTCATCCTTATATCCTCCTATTTTAATTTCAACTAAACACTGTTTAGTGACATTTACCTGATGTCCTTTCTGTAGCCATGAAACTCTATATGGGCTTGGATGTATAACAGTCTCCAGCTCCAGCTTTTCTACCATCTCTGTAGATACAAGATTATCCATGCTACCGTTGTCCACTATGACCTTGCATACTCTGTATTTAGTTTTGCAAGCAGTCTGAAATAGACTGTTTCTTTGGGCTGGGTTCTATACCTCCTTCTCCGGCTTCAAGAGAAATTTCCTCATCATTAAGGATCTTCTGCCCTCAGTGTCTTCTACCTCAACATTCCATCCTTGAGCTTCGACAATGTGAGTTTCACCACCATCTTTCTTCCTATCCAGACACTCATAGGATTTATGTCCGATTTTTCCACAGATAAAACGTTTCACTTCACCTCCTCTGCCTCTTCCTCTTCCTCTGGCTCGAGGAAAAGTATTTATATCAACATACTACCTTCCTTGTGATCTTCCTCCCCTCTCAGGTTGAGTTTTAGGTTTCTTCCCCTCTTCTTTAGGTTTCTGAGTCCTATCTTGGGCAACTGTTTTTCCTCTAGCTTGACTTCTACCTTGACCTCTTTGACCTTGCTTTCAGCTCAACTTCTCTTCAACTTTCATAGTTATATGATAAGCATCTTCCACATTTCGGATGGTCATCATGCTCATCTCATCTTGAATGTCATATCGCAGACCATTCATGTACCTGGCAACTTTTTCATCATCACTCTCCCAATGACCTTCTCTGATGTTTATCCTGTAGAATTCTTCAGTGTATTCCTTTACTGACATCAACTTCTGTCTCAAATTATGCATCCTCCGTAACATAGTGATTTGATAATCCCTAGGTATAAATTTGGCTTTCATCTTTGCAACCATTCTATCCCAGCTTTTGATTTTCTGCTTACCCTTGCAGCATCTGTCAGCCTACAGTTCATCCCACCACAGTGTTGCATGCCCTTTAAGTATAGTGACGACATGTTTGACTTTCTTATCTTAACACATATTTCGTTAAATTTGGAAATATTCTATTACACAGACTTCATCAACATTGATGTTTTTGTAAATCGCCATATTAAATTAAGATGAGATAAACCAGTTAGTGACCATGAATAGGTCAAACATGGGACTGCTAGGTACAATAGTATAAATGGACGATAGGAGTGTGAAATAAACTCTTATAAGAATCGATTTGGGCTAAATCATCTTGGTATGTTTAACATCCAAGTGAGATATTATTGTTATGGACAACAAACCCAACTCAATGTTTGAATTTGGT
>ML784364.1:1083957-1099523 GCA_009831015.1 Picea engelmannii | reverse complement strand
AGAAGCATACTTAAAAATCATAGTGGTAAATCCCCTGACTTATCTATACCTCCTACTAAAGAAGCATACTTAAAAATCATAGTGGTAGCTATCTTACAGCTTAGGTTATAAGCACACTTATAAAGATAAAAGTATCGTCTTTTGCATTTTCCTCCTGTACTGGAAAAATTTATTCACTGACCTTTTGGTACCTACACTTATTTTATTTATATTCGCTTATCAGTAGCTTCACGCTAACCACGTGTCCTTATTTCAAACCTCGCGATACTTTGCTTTAAAGCATGTACAGCGATGAGCAAAACCGACCAGTTCGGATGACAGGCTGCTGGTTTGTTGTGCATGACTTTGCATTGATTTTGAAAAGCTATGTCGCCGGTATATTATCGTCAACGCCAGGCAGAAAATCGAGCCGACAAAAACAAAGAGGATTTCTCTTTCGATTTGTCTGTGAAAATGCATGTGCAATTCATCACCGGTATATTATTGTCGGTGCCGGCGAGAAAATCGAGCCCGGTTTGGACAAAAACAAATAGGATTTCTCTTTCCAATTCTGTGTGAAAATGAAAATCGAAAATCGAATTCTTGCATGTACTCGGTTAATATTCAATGCACTCTTCCGTTCATATTGCAGTCAAAGTGACGCATTTATTCCTTTAATATTCAATTCATTCTTCTGTTTAGATTTCAGTCAAACGCACGCAAATAGCGGGCTTCAACAATTGGGAACAATCTTTGACTGGATCCATTTTATTTTTTCTACAAGAAATTGATTGATGGAGTAATTGTTGTGATTCTTTGAACAGTAAGACGTTGACAGTTTGAAAAATTCAGCCAGAAGACCGTATAATTGCTGGCGGAAGATACCCTATTATAAAACGATCTATTATCTCAAAATCCAAGTACTCGCTACAAGCTTTGGACTCTTTACGCGTTCAAAATTCTGGATTGCATCATGCATGATATTCCATCTAGATGCTCAGAACTTTTCTTGGCCTAAATCTCTTTGAAAATAGGTTGGTATAAAAAAATTGTTCATTTTCCGTTGGTAATTTTTCTATTCTTTGTTTATTGTTAATGTCCTTGTAATATTATTTTTAGATTTGTCTGAGATCTGTTATCCATAGAAAGCTATGAAACCCAACTTAGCAAAAGCATTGTAAATGCACTTTAATTTGAGGCTGTGAAACTTAGCCAAATGCATGAATGAAACTGTTCGTTCCAATACACTGATCGTCTCTTTAATTTCCATTCGTTGATAAGTTTTTCTGAAGCCTCTCATGTCCTGATAAAGCCGGGCAATAGCATCTGTGCATGTTTCAGGCCCTGTTGGAGTTTTCTTGGTAGAAAGGTTTGAAGCTGTTTTAAGGTATATATAATCAACAATTTTATGTCATATGATTAGTTTTGTTTTCAATAATTTCCCCGCGAGATCCACGGTTTCCTATTAACTTTGGTTTTTGTCTCATGATATTTTCTCACATAGTATAACGTTTCTGAGTATTCGATGAAGGATATATGATCTCATAGTTTGCCGATGTGTAATTGGTCGATCGTCTGGTGATATTTTCAGGTCTCGCCGTGCTGGCCACCTTTCCTGGTCTGATTGATGATTATAGATTTGAAGAACTTGTCAAACAGGCCATCAGAGACAGGAATGAATCGTGGGGATCTCTCCATATCGGTATCTATTCCTCCCTTCTTCAAGTGCCCTATATCGTTAGACCTAATGACGGACCCGGTTAGCCTATGCACAGGAGTGACCTACGACCGAGCTTTCATTGAGAAATGGTTGGACGATGGAAACAATGTATGCCCAGCGACTATGCAGATTCTCCAAAGCAAAGAGCTCATCCCCAATCATACTCTTCGCAGGCTGCTACAGGAATGGTGCGTTGCCAACAGATCTAATGGTGTCGTCAGAATACCCACACCGAAACCCGTTGCAGAGCAGAGCAAGGTGCGCCAACTGATTCAGGATATTCAAGATCCAACCGGAGATAAACTTGAAGCTTTGAAAAACATGAGAAATCTAGCCAAGGTAAGCGAGAGGAACAGAGAGTGCCTTCAATCCGAAGGAGTTTTGCATGTCTTGATACATTTCCTTGATTCCTGCGCCTCGCTTAATTCCGAAGTAGGCGTAGATCTTGAGGCCTTGGAAGAGGCAATCGGTGCAATTTCAATGTTTTCTGTCTATGACATATCTATCAAAAGAGGTTTCATGAGACCTTCTGTGCTGGGTACCCTAGAAGGGGTGTTCGCAAAGTGCACTCTCGAGGCCAGAATGAATGCAGCATCTGTTGTTGAAAATCTGGCAAACGATAGAAATTCTGCCAGAGAAATTGGATCCAGAGAAGGAATCACAGACGGACTGCTGAAGCTGTTTGAAGAAAATCTATATCTTCCAGCCATTAAGGCCAGCCTGAAGGCATTACTTCCTTTATGTACCGTCCTTAACAATAGAGCCAAGATTGCCAAAGCAGGTGTTGTTCCACGTTTGATTGAGCTACTTCCCGGTGCAGACAGAGGCATGACAGAGCAATCGTTGGCTATTTTGGAGGCACTTTCCACCATTTCTGAAGGCCGGTATGCCATAGCTGGCCATGCCTTAGCGATACCTACAATTGTTGGAAGCTTGCTTGCGGTGTCTGACACTGCAACCGATTATGCAGTTGGGATTCTATTGGCAGTCTGCCTCAATTCTGCAGAAGAGGAGCTCCTGAGAGAAGTTGTCCAGATGGGTACCTTCGGCAAACTGATTATGCTGTTACAGATGGAGTGTAAGCCAAGGACGAAGCAGAGAGCTAGCGAGCTCCTAAAGATCCTTTCTCCCATGAACCAGGACAATTCATGCAGTGATTCTTCTAGCCTCGAGTCATAATTAATTCTGCAATACCCAGAGTCTTACGTCTTACAATACTAGATTTCTTCCAGCAATATAGATTTCTTATGTCTTGATCTGCCCGTAGAAGAGTTGTTCAAGGTTTATTTTATTAATACTAATAGAATATGGTTTTAAAGTTGGCAGGACCTTGGGATTTATGGATCCTGGTAAAACTTTATAATAAAATTAATTTTTTGCAACTTAGCTGCCATTTCAGTCTGATGGGAACAATCCTTATTCAAAATTTTGATATGTGAACATTCCACATTCAATCAAAATTTTATACATTTTGGATCTCTTTTATCTTACAGGTTCATACGTTATACAATTCAGCATACACCTTCAATTTATATTCGTCCATATCCGCCTATATTTATAGGTTGCGCAATTCAGCATGGGCATTATTTTTAACCTTTTTCTTGTAGGACGCTTCCATTTATATTTGTCCGTATCCATTTATATTTATCCTTATCCATTTATAGGCGATTGAGAGCAGAGCTTAAATTGACAAGAACATACATCAGGCAACTCAACATGTATTTTATTTTTAACTTTTCCTGATACGATCTTTTCGTTTATAAATATCCATATCCATTTATATTTACAGGTGATGTGAACATTGTTTAAACAGACAAGGTTTTCTATGTTGATATTTGTTAAGTATATTCATTCTGGTTTGGTATTTAACAGAGATTGATCTTATATATCTATCCATCAAAGACCAAAAAGATCAACGTTAAAACAGTTAGTAATACAATGAGTTTAAAATTTTTTGTTTCATTTATTTTTATTTCCAGAGATCCCAGCCCTCCATCCTCTGCAACCCTGATTATATATGTTCAGATTATTAAAATATGTTTGTTGACCAGAAATTAGGATCATTTGCATCCAAATTCCCTTGTCTCATGCTAGCGGTAGATAAAATCAGGTGCCTTATGCTGCTTTCTTTCCTATGGCAATAGCTTTTGCCAACTGCCAAATTCTAAGGAGAAATAACAGTTTCAAGTAAATTGCATTCAAAGGGTGCAATTCCGCCGAAAAAAACACTGAATTCACCATTGGAGATCGATCGCAACACTGATTATACATGTTCAAATTATTAAAAACTGCTGGTTGACCAGAAATTAGGATTGTTTGCATCCCAATTCCCTTCTTGTCCCTGGCTAGCTGTAGACAAGATCAGGTGCCTTATTCTGCTCTTCTTGTCTAAGGAAATAGCGTTTTCCAGCTGCCAAGCAATCCGGAAAAAAATCAAATTCAAGGGAGAATTAACAGTTTTAACTAAATTGCATTCAACTTCAGAATCATTTCAATGAGTGAATTAACTTGACATAGCAGATCTAGATTGAAAAAAAGAGGGGTGTTTGTAACGTCAACATCACTTTCAATATTCAGACTGGTAAATGATATATTCCTCATTTATATGATAGACCAGTCCTGGATGAACAGGTGGTTCCTTTTTGTCCCTGTTTTGGCTCCAACATTGCTAGGGACACCAAATTCTTTTGTACTCTGAAACTATACTGACACACAAAAGTAATTTTAACCCAAGCGATGTTAGCTAAGGTGACAAAGTTTTGGAGGTTTAGGCTGCAAATGGAGGCACTAGATAAGCAAAACAAGCTTCTGCTCACACTGATCTCATGGCTGGTCAAAAAACACTCATCTTATGGCTTGTCAAAAAACATTGAGATGGCTCCAGAAAATATGGCTTCTACGTCTCAGCCCCCCACCCTTCCGAATCGTTCAAGAATCTTTGAAAACCCTCTCTCAATCCCATCAGGCATGATGAATTTCCCTAGTTTTTTTTCTCATTTCTTCTTTGTTGATTGGTTTATCACATATCTTACTTGTCATAGGCTAGATGCTCATAACTTTAACAGTGATAAGGACATATTTAGTATCTCTATTATATACTTTAGTATCTTTATCTCTATTATCAGTATATATAGACATCTCTATTATCAATGTTATAAGTTAACTTGGTTTCCCTCACGACACCTCATTGATTCTACTAAATATATAAAGTTGGTGTAAATAGATTGAACCGTTCTCTCGTCAAAATATTGTTTGTATGTTGTGTATAGTACAATGGAAAAAACTTGTTTAAAATTAATTTAAAATAACGTGTAAATATCCAATATATATTTATATTTATATTTTATTTTATATATAAAAAAAATATTCAATATACATATACTTTATTTATAATTGTCTATCTAATATTTTCTCATCACTTGTGTTATAGCCTTAAAATGCCCTAAGTATGCATACATGGCATTGGTCTTTCTACTTGCATAATTTTCCAAATTATTGTTGAGGAACTCTATTTAAAAAACCATTTTTTGGAGCATGTACATGTCCTACCGCACTACTGTCCACGTACATACGCTTGCAACATGCTAAAAATCCCGCATGCATACACTTGCAACATGCTAAAAAGCCTGCGTACATACACTAGCTACACACTAAACAATCCATGTATACCTCCAAAAGTTGTAAAAATTAAAAAGTTGCAAGGAATTCGGTGGAATTAATGGGCTATTGGAGGTTTCCCAACCATTTCCTCTGCTATAGCCCGTCCCCAAACGGAATAACTATTATTTTGTGATATAAAAGGAGGTCTTGGGGTTTCATTCCACAATCAAGCATTAGAACGGTGAAACTCTTCCCAAATTCCCTTTCCCTCCTTGCCCAAGTATTTGCAACATTTTTTGAGTTCTTGCCTCAACATTCCCTTTCTAGCCCTTTTCTCCCATACAATCCCTTCCCTTCCATTGGAGTGATCAACAGATTGTGAGAGAAGGCATTTGGAAGCTGCACTTGGAGCAAAGTTAAGAGGAGCCCGGACTAGGTTCGCGGAGCCTCGACCTACAAATGTTGTAATTTCCAATCTTTGAATATTTAATAAAAGAATATTTTTCCCTGTCCCAAATGATATCTTTATGCCTTTTATTTGGTTTATGCACAATGAGTAATACGTAACCCTAATTGATTAATAGAAATAGAATATTGGTATCCTTGTTTGCCTAAGAATTGATGCAGGTTAGCTTGGGAGGAGACCAACATCCAAAGAAGCAACGAAGCTCGAAGAGGTTACTATCAAACATTTGGATCAAAGGTATTTCTTTGGAATTGCTCTTCTATCATTTTCCGTTCATCTGTGTGGAATGTTTTGGGTACTGTAGGAATTAGATTGACTTTTAAAGGAGTCATTACTCTGTCTATACTTAGAACCTTGGTATAGCTATAGGGGGATTTTCCCTCTAGCAGAAATGGTGACTCCACTGGGGAGTCTCTCTAGGGTTTTAGAGGGAGGTTTTTGGGTTTTTAAGTGGCTTATCGATTGCCTTTTAATTTTTAGTCAAGTTCTCTGAGTCTTTTAAGGGTTTATGGTCACCTGCAAGGTGCATACCAGCTTTCCCCGCCCTATCAGTCTACCTAGTCTTTTTATTTTTTGAAAAGTCTCATAGGTGTACGTGCTCTTCTTTGGCACAACCCACATACATATGTGCCCTGCATAGTAGTCAACCCACATACATATGTGCCCTGCACAGTAGACAACCCACGTACATACACAGGCTTCTGATGCAACAACCTGTGTCTCTGTATCTTGGAAGTGTTTTTTAACAGAGAGAGGTCTGTCTCTTTCCTGACAGAAGTTTAGGCTTCTCAAGACTTTATTGAGTCTCTCAGAGTCTTTGTTTTTGGCCTTAAGTCGGGTTGAAGATTCTTTGTTAACTTGTGTCTTAGTTTCTTCTTTTTTTTCCCTAGAGGTTTAGAGTGAAATATCAAGTTTTAAATCCCCCATTTGGTTTTTTTTTCGAATCCCTATGTTTACGCAATTGGATTAGGGTCTAGGTCAATCTTGGGTTATGTTTTTCTTTTTTCTTGTTTCTTGCTTTGAAAAACACAAATTTTTTACTTTAATTTTTCTTGTTTAAGCAGTTCAAAAAATAAAAAATAATTTCTTTTCTTGCATTTAGTTTGGTAAAGTAGTCTAGGTTTTTTGTTTGCAAAAGAAAATAGTCTCATTTTCAAAGTTTTGTCTCGATTTCCTAAAATACAAGTAGTTTTTCTTAGTCAAACAAAATCCCGTTTTAAGATTTTTTCATTTACAAGATCTTGAAACATTGATTAGAAAAGTTGAATTTTACAAAGAGTTTTGCAAGCTTTACTTTAAGTTCGAAGTATATTTTGCTTTCAAATGCTTTAAAATTCTCTTCCTTATTCATCTCTTCAGAACACCATTAGTTGCACGACCACATCCTTTGCGTAAATCAAGCCTTAAAATTAACGCTTAACTTAAAATATCTTAGACCTTTTGTTTGTAGGGTTCATTGATTAGTTTAGGGTTTTAGGGACTTGAATTAGGTGTGAAGATGAAACTCTTCAAGGCCATTTAAAAAAATCATTGGAGTCTGAGATAGGGAGTGTCTTATGTCCAGCATCATAAGAGTTATTCAGGACCCCCTTTTAACATAGGGGATAAACATGAGGTCACATAAGGAAAGGTAGAGGAGATAACCCCTCCAAAGTCAAACCGAATGTAGTGGGGATTATATATTGTGGTTTTTTCTCATGAACAATACTGATTGCATTTGCCTACGGAGCTTCGTGGACCTCGAATCCATTCGAGATCCTCAGTTGTCCTCTGAACCAATTTCTTTCAACACCCTTGAAGGGCTTCAGACTTGTTATCCTCCTCACTACGATGTTCCTGAATGTCGACTATACCCGCTTGGTTACTGACTACGAGATGGAAACTTAATTTCCCATATTTTACGAACTTACAGAGGTCATTGTGGAAGTATACCGCGGTACCTAGGGCGCACATAGGATCGCGCTTCGCAAAGTATACCCGGAGGGTGCTTCCGTGTTCGATTTTCACTTGCACTGGTTAGTTGCTCTAGTGTCGATTGGCGTAACCATCATTCCCACTAGCTAGTTCACTGCTTGATTTATTTTTAGGAAACTTTTAGTGTGTGCTTTGTGTTCCATGTTAGTCAAGCCTTACTGTTTTGGTTGATCATTTCACAAAGTGAAAGATCAAGAGCTCCATCGGTTGCAAAAGCTTCATGGCATGTCGCTGGTTACCTTAGAGCCACCTCCACCATCATTGAGGAGAAGAATTGATCAAGAAGTATCATTCAAAGCAACTTGACAGCAAGAAATTATGCCCGAGCCTTCTCTAAGAGGAGATTTTACGACACCAAAGGAATCTATCTTTTTCTAACCTCGAGACTGAAGTTTTCAGGCCAACAAATCCTCCGATTACTGACTTGTTGGCGTCGATCCTAATCCAGATTGTCCCTCCCGAGGTGACATCTTCTAAGCACCATTTTGTTCAGTGAGTGACAATGGAGGTGAATGTCGCTACTTTGTCTGGGAGTCCCCATACTCTCGTTACGACTACTAGTAAAGGGGGCATTGTACCTCCTCCCCCAACTTCGTCTGTCAAGACCAAAAGTGTCCCGACACTCATGAGTTCGGGCAAGGGTTTTGATCCCTTTGACGGATTCAACCACTATTTCATTCACTAGGAACGTGATGGGCACTCCCTTCTCATACGAGATGCCTGGCTTTGACATGAATTCAGTGCTTACTTACTCTAACGCTCCCTTCCAAGGGTCAACCGTGGGCACTACTACCCCTTTTAATGCTATCCCTTATGATGGGGGTCATATACCTCCTTCGTCCCCTTCACTCAGTGTCTCTTTTCAGTAGCCGATCAGGCCTAATGCTAATTATAGCTTGTTTTGTGGAGGAATTTTGGGACCTTCATCCTACACAACGTTAGTGGGATCTATGTCATTCTCCTTGTTTGGTGCATTTGGAAACAATGATTTTTCTTTGGCCTCTTTCCTGACTAGGGGCAGTCCCAGTTTTGGCCAACAAAACCTGATGCAAGGTACCATTCCTTCATAGGGAGAAACAACTGGAGTATACTCCACACATAGTCTTTCGAATCCTTGGTAGGGATCATTTCCCTCGCAAGTAATTTCAGTCGGGGGAAGCCCCTTCCATACTCAATGGAACCTCGAGCAAGGTTTTGTACTTATGCTGAGTGGATCAGTTGGGGGCATCCCCAACCAAGGTCCTTGGAACACAACAAAGGGAGAAATCCATGCACAAACCATGTAATCCAATTTCGAGAGTCAACCAATGAAGCCTCAACAGACACAATTTCCTTTTGCTGGTCAAGGCCATGGTTTTTACCAAAACCCTAGCCAACAGTCCAAATTTTCCTAGAAACCTGTTGCCAGTCAAAATACAGGACCCTCCTTTCCAGTCAATAATCCACAACCGAAACTACCCTTTCTGGAAACACTGCATTTGTCAGAACTGTTGTTATTACCGAATGACTTGATCTGTCTTGATCCGCATTGGCCCCCCATGTTGACTAGGTTTCCTTCAGATATTCCAAAATTTGAGGGAAATCCTGGTGAATATCTAGGTGATCATGTGACTAAATTTCACTTATGGTGCTCGTCAAAATCATTGAAACACGACTCCGTTCAGTTTCGCCTTTTTTAACACACTCTTATAGTGGGTGCTGCAAAGTGGTATATTGAGCTCGACGACTTGAGGTACTCTTACTTTAATGACATGGCGATGGTTTTCTTGAAGCATTTTTAGTTACCAGTGAGATATGGTGTCGTCACCGAGTTGTTGGCCAACTTCGAGAAAACCAAGCCTGACCATATCTCTGATCATATCCGAGAATGGCGATGAAGAAAGAGCTTGATTATGGTCAAGCTCCCTCCTTTATTTCTTGAGTGGTTCTTGATGTCTTTGGTTCCTTGTGTGTCCAAAGACATTGCAACGTACAGGGTGTTTTATGAGGAAGAGGCTATTATGAGAGCCCAACATATAGAATTGATTTACTCTTAGTATGGCATGCTTTATGAGATCTTACTCGACATGCCACAATCTACTCTCGATAAGGCCAAACAAAATTCCAGGCCCCACGTTGATGGCATAGTGGGATCAACACAAAGAAAGTTCATGGATTTGTTGTCGAATCAATTGTAGAAATTGTCAATACAACAGACTATGGCCAGCCAAACTCCTAGATTGGTTGCCCCTACTAGATAGACGTTGGATGTACACAATGTGGATTCAACAACTCTCAAGGCCAACCAACAAACCGAGGGAAAGAAGAAACAGAGAAAAAAAAATGGTAAATGGGATAGAAACCCTGCTAACAATGTTGGAGGGGGGGAAACTGAGAAGAAGAAGTCTAAGTATCTATGTAATCTTTGCACAGAATACCACTCGACTCACCTATTCCCTTGTCTTGCAGAAGCCCAGAAGCTATTATCATAGCAATAGCCTACTGTGTTGACAAACCGTTTTCCACAAGGGGGAAATATGGCTTTCTCATCCATGAGCATGGCTACAGGTAGTTAGGGACCCCCCGCACCTACTCCTAACAACCTGGCCATGAACATTTACATGATGAATGCCAATTCACATTTATCCACTAGGACTCATGACTACGGAACGCTAAAATCTGTCGAGAAATGGAAAGGAGGCCACTAACCCATTGACACCTCTCCAAATTGAGAAGACAGTGGGCAAGATAATGACTTGCATCCCTAAAGGTGTGTTTAATAAGGTTTCCCATAATCCAAACATGAGGGTTTCTCAGAACTACTCCGTCGTCGAGGATCTGGCATAGACACCTTGTGCAATGTCTACTCTGGAGGTTCTCCAGAGTTCCCCCTCACGGAGAAAATATATGTTGTCCACCTTGGGAGTGGTAGAGACTAGTAACCCAGGAACGATTGTTTATGATCCAACCAAACTTAAACCTCATATTCCTCACCATGTCGTCTTTCATATAGTAGTGGCATACACCACGAAATCATCGACACAGAACATTCTCTATACAGTGGTTAATGATGGTGCCTCGACTTGCATGATGTCATTGGCATGTTGGAAGGCCATTGACCAACCTCAGTTGTCTTTGTTTCCTACGTTGCTTACGGATTTTGACGGTTAGTTGTTTAGACCACACAGAATAAAAAAAAAATTCCCCGTGCAGTTAGAAGGTAAAACTATGTTCTTCAAAGTTGAATTACTCGATGCACCTCTCGACTACAATCTTTTGTTAGGACGCAATTGGACCTATGTGATGCATGCAATGGTTGCCACGGTTTTTCAGGTCTTGTGCTTTCCGTATGAGGGCCAAATTGTAATCATCGACCAATTGTCCTTCTCTCATCCTCACCCTTCATTGGGGGCTTCCACGGTCCCGATGATTGATAACCCGCAACATGGCATTGTCAAATTAGATTTTGGTTTGTTTCCATCCTTGATGGGAACCTTCGATTATCTGCCACATTCCAACAATGTAAAGTTTATATCAGTTGTTCCCGACCAACCGAGGGATATAATATTTCAAGTATCATCTTTTAAAACGAGCTACTTTCATAAACCGTGGAATTTACCTTCCCCATCAGCTTCGATGGAAGGGATAAGGCACCTTGGAATGGCCATGCCCTTATCTACGATTGAGTTTTCATATAAAATTATCCAGCAAGCCTCGACTAGCCCCAATCCAGCTCCCTCACAGGGGCTAGATCCAATTCTCCAACCTATTTTGGATCAAGACTCTCTCATCACTCAAAATCATTTATACTTAGTATTTCCCTATGACGAGGATATTCTAGAGGAAATGATTGGTCTCGATAGACCTTGGGATGAATTGCATTATATTTCTTATTTTCTTCCCGTGGTTAGGAGAATCGAGGCAGGAGAGTTTGTTTTGACCGTGAATGGAGATAACCCTTGTCCTATCAATACTCTAACTATGCATATAGTTTACGCCAAGGGTAACATGGAAATAATTATTTCAACGATTCCTATCGATATATCTAGAACCCTTGGCATCATGGAGAATGTTTTCATCGAAGAAGATTTCTCCCTCGAAGAGTTTCAAATTTACACCGAATTGTTCAAGGAGTTTTGCAATGTTTTTTCCTGGTCTTATGAGGAGATGCGAGGCATCGAACCACAAATTGTCAAACATGAAATCACGATTTATCCTGATGTGAAACCGTTCCGATAGAATCTTCGTTCGTTCAATCCTCAAAAAGTATCGGCGATCAAGGAAGAAGTAGAGAAATTGTTCAAAGTTGGTTTTATCTACCCCGTACAATTGACAGAATCAGTATAAAACCCGATTCCTATCAGTAAGAATCAGGGCACGATTCATGTTTGTATGGATTTCTATGAGTTGAATAAGGCTTACTCGAAATATGATTTTCCAACCCTATTTATTGATCAGATTGTTAATGAGTGTGTGGGTTGCGAAGTTTTTTCTTTCATGGACAATTGTTCGTTATATAACCATATTCAAATCAAACCCGAGGACCAACATAAAACAACTTTTATTTTTCCTTGGGGGACCTTCGCATATCGAAAGATCACTTTTGTCCTGAAGAATGTTGGATCTACCTTTCAACGGACCATGTCGTTTGCCTTTCGCAACCTCAAACACATAGTTGAGGTGTACCTTGATGATCTAGCATCACATTCTCACAAGAGATCTGATCATCTCGCCCATCTACGACTAATCTTTGAGCGACGTCGCTACTATTAGATTCACTTCAATCCTAACAAGTACAGTTTTTGCATGACGTCAGGTAGTTTATTATGTTTCATCGTGTCGACAACAAGGATCATGATCGATCCTCTCAAGATTGAGGTGATAATTCAATTTCCTGCCCCCTGCATAATACCTAAGATTCAGAGTTTACAGGGGAAAATGGATTTTCTTCGGCATTTTTTCGCTAATTATGACGAGACCACTAAAGAGTTCATGCATATTTTGAAAAAATGGGTCCCATTCTATTGGGATGAATATTATTAGCACTCTTTTGAAGCATTGAAACGTGCCCTAACATCTACCCCCCTGCTTCGACCTCCTAATTATAATAGATATATTTTTTTTTATTTGTCTACTGCGTAGTCGACCATCAGCATGGTATTGGTCCAAGCGGATGACATGCTTGAAGAGCACATTATCTATTATCTTAGATGAGGCCTGGTTGGACCAGAACTCAACTACTCCCATGTTGAGAAACTTGCTTTGGCAGTTGTTCACACTATCCAATGGTTTCATCACTATATATTGCTTCGCAAGACCACCGTCATTGTCATCGTCAACCATTTCCAATATGTGTTAGCATGATGGGTCATTGGCGGAAATATCAGTAGATGGATAGTTATCCTACATGAGTTTAAATTAGTTTTTGTCTCTACGAAATCTAAAAATTCTTTGATCTTTGTCAAACTAATTTTGAAATTGCTAGTTGAGTCTCGTGATATTACGCTTGAAGATTCACCTATTAACCGAGACCTTTTTCTAGCTGCATATTCGGACCCCTGGTATGGAGATATACTTGTGTATGTTTATACTTTTAAGTGATCTACTTCTTCTTCTCGCAATGAGGGTCGATGAATTCAACACCAAGCATGAAACTATCTCATTCTCGATGACACTTTGTATTGGTGGGGCGTAGATTGCATTCTTCAATGATGTTTGACTCACGAATAAGAAGAGCTCGTTTTGAATGACTATCACAATAGAGCATGTGGGCACACTAGAGCATGACTATCAAGAAGTGCCACTTGTGCTAGATCTTTTGCTGGAAGATGTGGGCACACCCTGCTCCTATGTTTCTAGTCATTGTTTTTGGTCCTTTCACCAAGTGGGGGATTTATTTCACTACATGTCACCCGGCTTCTACCAAGGGGCATCGTTACATCATCGTAGTAGTAGGTTACTTCACAAAGTGGGTCGAAGCTATGATGAAATTTAGAAATGATGGAGAAACCATTGCCCTTTTAATTTTCAATTAGATAGTCGCGAGATTCAGTATCTCGAAGGATATTTTTACTGACCATGGCAGTCACTTCTAGAATAAAATGTTGTCTGAGTTAACATCAAAGTTTGGGATCAAACAGGAACATTTTTCATCCTATTTCCTGCAAGCGAATGATTAGGTTGAAGTTCTAAATAAATCTCAAAATACTATTCTTCAGCGAACGATCAATTCGACCAAGTCAAATTGGCATTTGAAGTTGTATTCAACATTGTGGTCCTGGCGAACGTCTGTGAATATTGCCATCGATTTTTCAGCTTTTTGACTTGTATATGGGCTGGAAGTAGTCTTACCCATTGAGCGTCATATCCCTTCTTTAAAGTTGGGAGTGGACCTACTTCCTGATACTTCACCAGTTGAGGAACTCCTTCTATGTCTCGAGCAGCTTGATGAGAAGTGTTCTGATGCATCCTTGGAAAACGAGGCTCATAAGAAATGAGTCAAGTGTCAGTACGATCGATTCGTTCGCCCTCATATTTTCTCTAAAGGAGATCTTGTCCTGGTATTTGATCAAGACAAAGATCCCCTCGGGGAAGGCAAGTTCAAACACATGTGTTTAAGACATTTCATTGTGAAAGAGGTCTTAGAGAAGGGCTCTTACTGTCTAGTTGATTTTGAGGAAAATTATTTAGCGTAGTCGAGAAATGGGATCTACCTTAAGAAGTACTCCTCTTAGGTTGATCACCTGGGTGGCTTCTTGTATATATGTATAGCCTTTTATACATTTTGGTATTTTTTGTCTTGTGGAAATGTAGTTACTTATGTCTTCTTTTTCACTATGGAATATGTCAAGTGAATTAGAGATTTAATTTGGATTTGTGGACGGTACTAGCTAACACACTCGGAGGCTTTCTTTTGTAGCTTGGGTGTTTTTCACACCTAGAGGCTAGTTCCTATCTTCCAGAAGTATTTGTCTAGGAGACACAACCAATAATGTTTTCGAATACAACGTAGTGATAGAATTGTTACATGACGCCTTATCACATGGAATTTCCAACCTCTGGGTTTACTTAGATGCTAAACTGGTTGTGTCCTAGTTAAACGAGGTTTACCTCATTTATGATCCCACTCTTCACAAATGATTCCTTCGGGTACATCTCTTAGAATGATATTTTGATTACATTATGTATATTCATGTTCCTAGGAGATTTAATCATTTAAATTATACTCTAGCTAATCAAGTTCTAGATTGGCATTTTTTTCACATGTAAAAGCTAAGCACACACATACACATGTAAATACATTTGTAAAAACGTTATCCATAGAACAAAAAAAAATGTGTATATAAATATGTGTGTGTGTGTGTGTGTGTGACAGTGTGTCCAAAATAGTCTCATGAGTACAAAAGTGGGCATGAAAGAATTAAAAATTCATTGGTATACATTGCTCGACTTAATTCCTCATAATACATAGTACAAAACATTCCCTCGACACGTAAATGGTTGTAATGTCCCCACCTTGGGACATTATCCCAGTGTAGAGATTTATGATGACCAGAATGGCCAGATGGATGTTATAGCGAGTACAGGGGTATTTGAGAGGAATTGTGGGGTCCAGCTTGCATTGATCATCATATTCCATCATTATGAGCCATTCCGCACAGGTTGGCTTTGGTTTCGTTCCATTCCGACGATTTCCATGATTTTAACTATTTTGAGCTATAAGTTAATTAAAATCACTGAAGAGAGCATTTTGGGCACATTACTTGGAGGAACCTCTCAGTGTAATAGCTCATTGGAATCGGGAGGAGCAGCACTACAGGATGGGATGGCTAGAAGTGACTTTCAGTG
>ML784364.1:1054255-1077654 GCA_009831015.1 Picea engelmannii | reverse complement strand
CGAGTTATTGAGGGTTTCAACCTTCTATTGGAGCGTGGCATTCTTCAGCTGGAGAGTTTGGCATTCAGATCTGCTTGTATTGATCTTCATTTCTTATTCATCCTTTGGAGGCATTATTTTGTATTAGCGGGAGCATTTTGTAGTAGCTCTTATCTATTGTCTATATTCTTGGCCATCTGTTGAGCATTCCAGATCGACATCTTCATTGTAGCAGGTTTCTCTATTTTATAAATAAAGAAGAATTGAGATGTTTTGGCTTGTCTATCTTATTGCATATGGTTAAGGTATGTTCCATGGTTATCTCTTTCTGTTATTTGCTGCATACACACATATAAACACATCTAAAGGGTAGATTAGCAAAGTGTTTGACGAAATACCTCACTCAGAAAAAGTTTTAAAAAGACACCAAAACAGTGATGATCCTTGCATAATGGCTTGGGATCATTACAATGGTTCGACGCTATCTAAGGTTTAGGCCTATTGGCCCTTCTATAGTGAACAACAACATTCGTGAGACACCAGAATAACTAGACCCAAGTCCTAGGCACCCCTACTACATGTGGCTACATAACTGGGGAAAGATCCTCGATCTCAGCCATATGAATTGCATGAGTGAGAGTAGTCAGGTTCCTCTCCACTCGTCATGGGACTTTATGAGCCTCTCTGACTGGGGGTCGTCCCATAGATGCTAGTCCTCCTACTACTGTTGTTCTTTTTTCTGGTCGAGGACGACGCCTAGTCCGAGCGAAGTCTATTGGTCGAACATGTCCCACATATATACATACGAGATTCACAAGTAAGTACTTTGGCACACACATAAAAAAGATATATATACAAATTAAAAATTTAATAAATTCAAAAAAATATGTTACCTATCTCACCATGCTCCTCGTTAGGGGACACATGCATGTATGGATCTCTGAGGAATATGATCCTTGCATAGGGATAATCCTCTATGACTAGGATCTCATGTTCCCACTAGTTGAAGAATTTGTCTTCGAGGGCCTCTATAGTCTTTCCTCCGCCCTCTCTAGATAGTAAAACCACCCACCTGCTCACTGCTGGGAAGGAGGCAATACACCCCCATACTGTCTCTCTAGAATTGAGACTGGGAACCCTCTCAAAGAATAAGGAACATAAGATGGTACCAAACCCAAAGTTCTTGTCAGTACACCTACAACACTGTGGGTTGTCTCTTCATGCATACTAGCGTGGTAGTACTCCAGCCAAATATTGTCACCTCTAAACACCAAATTACACAATGAATATGTGTGTGAGAGGCCTGATAGAGTGTTGACGATCCAGTAATCTTCTCGATCATGAGTAGAAAAACTCATAGAGAGAGGCTGGTGATCTTATGAATCGACACTTAAGAACCCACTTTCTCAGTACTAGCCTCAGAATACATGTTGATGTATTCCTCGATGTTGAATGACCCTGGAGGAAAGGTTCTCAAGTTGATCGTTTCCCGTCTTCTTGAGAGGCCGGTTAGAAATTAAATATTCTCTATAGTTGGGGTTATTGATTTACCCTCCACCATGAAAGCTTCTACATCAGGATGCCAATACTCCATAATAGTGTTAAGCAACCTTAGTTGTGCCCTCATAAACGAACACTCGAATAATTTCCATGAGCCACATTATTTTAGTGAGACGATAGCCACATTGTCCACCTTGACCAGGACATCCAACTCCTCATGCTCTCTCTCCATCCACTAAAAATACATCCTGTCACACACAAAAGTTGGAGAGGGATTAGCACATCTGTTTTATTTTTTTCTATACAAAAAGAGGCGTACTCAAGCTTTTGACATACAGTCGCATATGTACGTGGGTTGTTTATTATTCTTCCCATGTACATATGCGGGTTGGACTTGGAAAACATGCATACATGCAGGCACAACCCTTTTACAAGGGTGCGTGCCTCCCAAACTCAAAACTAAATGAAAATGGAAGAATTGAAATGCAAGAGGAAGCATTTTACACTTACTTGGTCCAAGTAGGGGGCGGTTCTTCCACCATAGCTCCTAGAATTCACTCTTTTGACGAAGGGGTTTATTGACTTTATTGTTAATTTCCAAATTGTAATGTTAAAAATGAGTTGTCCACCTCTATTTATAGACCTTTTTTTCCTTTTCTCCCTTATCTGGTCCCCTTTTTCACTTTTTCTATCTTGGTGGCTAATGGAGTTCACTTTGGAGTTATCTATTAGTCATTCAGGTACTTTTTTCCTTTCGGTTTGGTGATTATTTTTGGGATTGGTTACATTTTCTTCATCCTTTGGTAAAAGTCATTTTTTTCCAACTTTTTCTTATAAGTTAGGCTTTCACTCTGAAACTTCTACATCTCGTTGTATTTTCCTCTTTGCCATAGGATTGACCCCATCGAAGTGCGACACAGAACCTTCTTTGTTTCTTTAGAAGTGTTGTAATCAAGTGGTAAAACCTACCTCTACATGGATGCCCTAGGTAGATCCTTTGCGGCATTTTGGCATCCATGTTGTCACGTTTGACTATAGGCTTGGGAGTCCTTGTTAGTCCTATAATGATTACATATTAAAGACTTGTTTTTCTTGCTAATCATCATTCTTTGCCTTACTCTCAGGGAATCCCTAATGCGCATGCTTTGTTGTCTTTCAAGATCTTTTTAAAATTCGAAAGCAAAATCCAACGAGACTACATTTTTTCTTTTCGATCTTGTTTGGATTTCTTGATAAAAGTATCCCCCTGGAGTCTTCTTTAAGCCCTTTTCAGACTCTCTAAAAATTGAAAATATTGTCAAGCGATCTTGTTTCCCTTCATGCTCACTAAACTCAAATTTGAAGGCACATTTGGCCAGTGGTAGTTTACCCTTTTTCGGTCCGGATGACTAATTTTATGAATAAAGGTATGCTCTAGGAACTTTGGTTTACTAGAAGAGTATTTTGAGGCATAAGTTTAACCCTTTTTTAGGCCTAAGCGACTAAATTTTTGAAAAAGGAGCATTCTCCTTGGTTTTGGTTTATCACTTTTTTCAGGCCTTGGACATGACTTACGAAAAATGAACCCCCCCAGAGTCCATAGTTAATATTTTTTCAGACTCCCTAAATATGAAAAGATCGTCGAGTGACCTTGTTCCATCACACTCATTAAAATTGGTCCAGAAGAAGATCTACTTGGCATGAGTTTAACCCTTTTTCCAGCTAGTAGATTATTCAGGAAAAATGTATGCCTTAGGAGGTTCATCTCGTCGGGAGAGTTCTCCTTAGTTAATTTTATACTTTTTCGGGCTAAGGAGACTAAACTCAGAAAAAGGCTATGATTCCATAGTTAAGCTCTTTTTAGACTCCTTAAAATTGAAAAGATAGTTGAGTGATCTTGTCTTTATCACACTCGTTAAAATGATTTTGAAAAGATGTCCTTTCGGTGCAAGTTTACCCCTTTTTCGAGACGATTGGAATAATTGCAAAAAATGTACTCCTTGGAGTCTTCTTTTTTCGTTTTTTCAGATTCTCTAAGCCTGAAAAACCACTGAGCTTACCCTCTCTGGGCTCGTAAAATTTACATGGAAGGAGTCTTGTTGTGTCATGCTTAATCACATTGCGGGTTTCATATTTTTGTCTTTGGCCTAATGTCGACTCCATGGTTCTCTCAACTGAACCTTTGAAGCATTTCTTATACGCAAGCCTTGCAACACATTTTGCCTTTGTGATCCAACACCTTGACCCATGGAGGAATTTTCCCCAAGTGTCCTTATCCTGCACATGTCTCCTTGCCTTGAGCATCAATATGTTCTATGTTCTTGGAAGAGGTTTTCTTGCTCGTGACACTCATTCCTCCTTTGTAACGTAGAAATATTTTATTCTTTTTGAAGCTCGTTAAAAATTGAAAAAGACAAAAAAATCAAATATTCCAAAAAGAGGGGACGAGAAATATGCATTATTTTTTCGACAACAAAGATAGTCTCCCTTGGAAAAAGCACGTCCTTTTGTTTTTTCGTCAAGCATTAGGATCTAGTATGACCTTAAGAAGTTGTTCTCACTACATAGAGTTGTGTCCTCCTCCGTTTGGTTAGTCTTCCAAACATATGGAGAGTTTGTGATGCCTCTTGCATCATAGGTTTATTTTAGTTTTATGTTGCCTAAGTCTAATCATCTGTGTGATGTATCTTCTCTGTTATCTCAGTTCTATATTGACTCATTTATGTAGGTTAGGTTCTAAAAAAAATCAGGTGTTAAGACGTTTTTGTTATCTTAAAAATAAATATATTTTGTGTGGCTCCAAACAATTGCATAAACAATATCAAATTCAGTGGCAATATCATTTTTGAACCAAATTGCAATTCAATTCCCAATAATTTAAATAGGTGAAATAACACAATTTAGGAAATCTAGATTAGAGAAAAGGAGCATCAGAAGCATTACCTTTAATTTATATTCAAAATGGTAATAACATTAAGATGGAAGATGCAATTCAACTGAACAAAAAAACTGAATTTTCTATTTAAAATCTCTTACACTATCTCTTACACTCCACAAGGAAGAAGATACACTAATTACCAATAAAATAAAACTAGCATACCCTCTAAGCAAAGGAAAAAGAACGTCAAATTGCATTTTGTATTATGATTTAAAAAAATGTATTAATGGAAATTTTGTCTCTGGTGGATATGGTCTCTACATAAACAAATAACAGGTTTACTTTACAAGGCTTTACAAAGTGCTTTACTTTACAAGACTTTACAAAGTGCTTCGAATTTGACGATTTCAAATATTTTAAATAAAAACTTCTTGTATTAAGATTTCAAAGCATGCATTAATGACAAATTTGTTGTTGGTTTATATGGTCTCTACAGAAACAAATAAAAGGTTTGGTTTACTTTACTAGTTTAGCCCTTCAAATTCTAAGATTTGTTCTAAAGCTCTTAGTAATATTAATAGCTATGGAGATGAATTAAATTTAAGAGCTATGGAGATGAATTAAATTTGCCATTGTGATATGGACCACAAAGTTCATGTTTGAATAGTGTTGTCATTATATTTGTTATGGCATGGCCATTGTGGGTGGAAGTGTACACACCAATGAATTCGCACCCACCAAACATAAGTTACGCCATATTCTCTCATGCTTTTCATCTTTTCGTTCATTGTAGGAAACATATCTTATGGATTAAGAGTATAATGTCATCTTTCCGTTCATTACAGGAAATATTTTACTTATCTTTTTTTTCTTACTTGAAATATTTTGCTTTGAAATATTTCACTTTCATATTATTTAATTATTTCAATTTATTTGATTATTTCAATTTATGAAAATATCTAAATTAATTGTAAATTTAATTATTTATTTTAAAAAAATATAAATATTTCACTTTCATATTATTTAATTATTTCAATTTATTTGATTATTTCAATTTATGAAAATATTTAAATTAATTGTAAATTTAATTATTTATTTTTAAAAAATAAAAAATATTATATAAATATGAACAAAATTTACAATTTATTTTATACAATATTGTAATATAAAAATTAAAAATTACAATCTACCTTTATATAATTTAAATTTATTATTTGAAAATATAAATGCGAATGTTATCAAATTTATTTTTTAAAACATATTTACAATATACAATCAATCAAACAATTTATATATGTATTTGAATTATTTATTTAACATCTCTTTAGTATATGTGTGCATTTATTTCAACATTTTATATTTATGTGCATTTATTTTAATTTTTTATATTTTATTTATTTGGTATTTATGTGCATTTATTTTAATTTTTTATATTTTATTTATTTGGTTTATAACATTATTGTAAAAATTGAATTATATCTTTATATAATTTTAATTTCAATTTATTATGTGAAAACATAAAACATAAATGAAAAGGTTATAAATTTGTTTTTTATTATATAAATTAAATAACATGTATTTAAATTATTTATTTACCATCTCTTATATATGTGCATTTACTTCAATACTAAATTTAAGTTAATTTATTTTTTTTTCATTAAATTGGATTATACCTTTATATAATTTTAATTTATTATGTGAAAACATAAATAAAAAGGTTATCAAAATTGTTTTTTACTATATAAATCAAATAACATGTATTTAAATTATTTATTTACTATCTCTTATATATGTGCATTTATTTCAATATCAAATTTAAGTTAAATTTATTTTAATTTTTTCAAGAATATAGTGACAAAGTATAATAATAATAATCTATTTTAATGTCACTATCAAGTTAGACACCAAATTGGTATATAAGAGAGACCCTTTCAGCCACTAAATTGGTGTATAAGACTTCTTCAACACTTGCTAAAGTTTACGGAGGTATACATTGAACCTAAAACACATGTTCTTAACCATTAAGCCCATTAGTGCATATACAAGATTAAAATTTCATTATTAATCTTTATCTTTCCTTTTCCCCCTCTTCATCCTAACTTCATGTCAATCCTATGAAAAAGGAACCACAATAACTAACTGTGAGTGGGAAGGTGGTAGATTAGAATTCTTAAAAGGAACTAGTTGATTTTCTATTTTATATGTGTGTGTGTGCATGCGTGTTGTCTTAACAAAATGACAAATTTAAATAGTACATTTCTTAAATGACAATATTAAAGTATGAATATTTTCACAGTTCCTCGTAATGTTGATTGTAGTTCCATACACAATTTATTTCCATAATTACAAACAACAAAATGACAACATTTTTTGATAACTTGATCACGAATACATGGATGTAGGTATCTATACAAGTTTCATATTTTCTATACAAACCATGTTATCAAGATCCCACATATTAGAAGATGATTATTTTAAAATGATGTAGGTTTGTTGCTTTTTGGCATTATCATTAGTTTAAGTTGCTTGGATTTTATCTTCCATGGAAGAGCTTTAGGGTATTGAATTCGATTTAATTGGAAAAAAAAACATTTAATGATCGCACTAGTATTAGATGAATTTTAGTTGGAGGGGAATTTAACGTCAATTCATACTTGAGGTATCAAAGCATTACTAATAAATGTTTATAAGTAATATGTATGTGTCAAAATCCCATGAAGAGGTTACATTGTCATTCCAGATGGGGAAACTCAAATGAACATCAATTATAGCACATGTGCAAATGATCAATAGTTTCTTTGATTTTTGTGCACTCTAACCTATTGATCCCATCTCACCCATTTTTTTCACACTTTGATTGAGTTGTGCCAATTACCCACTAAAATATCCCAATACATAACAATCACTGCCAATTCCCTCTTAATCCAATATTTTTCCCACCATGCATCCATTTATGATTAACTTGTTAGAATCTTATTTTGGGGGGCACAATACAAGACTATCGTTTGTGGATGAATGAATAAGAAATAAATTGAGTTGTTGAATGGATCCTACATTGTTTATTCATCTATCATCCAAAATAAACATATCCCATCTTTAAGTATTCTAATCAGTTGAAAAATTCGACGTTCTCTTTCCCATCTTTAGTGGTATGCTAGTTTAATAAGTGACGAGTTGACATGTTGCATATTACTCATACATATTCAATAAAATGAGGCAATTATTATATGTTTTCTAGAGAAATTAGTGCAATTCATACCAAAGAATTTATGATAATCCATGTTATTGAAAGAACTATGTATTACATAGAGCACTCAGAATAGAGGAAACTATTAATCTAAAAGGATTTGTGTGTTAATGCTTATTATATTAGTTGAAAACGTTTGTGTAACTGGCAGATCATATTGTAATCAATTTATCTAATTGTTTGACAGATGCTACATATACAAGCATACCATATAGGTGAGGTGAGCAATGAGCAATGTAGTGTAGCACAATGTGTGGTGAGAGAGGAGAAGATGGTTGTATGCCTATGATTGGATATTTTAATTCTCCCTTGAATAATAAGAATATTGATTATCATTTGCCTCTATTTTTTCTTATATTAGGTTTCCACATAAATCATTGTGTCAATTGTGTGATTGTTGTTCTTTCTTGTGGTTCTCAGTTTTTCTTCTTATCAATTAATTTTGCTCTATTTATGCTTGAAATGCCTAACAAGTGATATCAGATCTTAGAGTTGAAGGATTTGAGAGCAAAGGATAAATATCTGTAAAGAAGACTATCAATGACGCACAAAGTTAATAGAAGGTCGTTGGATAAAATTGAGTTTTTGCATTGAAGAGATGGAGGACAGAATCAGAGCAAAGGGGCGATACCCATAAATCATCCAAGAGATGTGATAAGAGAGATACTCAAGTTACCATCGTGTCTTATGCCTGGCATGAGGTACGATAACCTGTAATAATTTGTAATCATGTTTTACAAAGGGAACCATAACCATGGAAGGAAATACATATTGAAGTTTCTATGCACAAAACTCAAAGTATTTTTTTGAGAGAATGAGGTTTGAAGTTGAAGCGTCCTTTTTCTGGTTTTATTATGGATACAAAATATTTTTTTATGAAGGATCGAATGAGGTATGAAGGACTGTATCGCTTGAGGTATGAAGGACCTTTTTTTCATTATGAATTTTAAGAAAATTGTAGTATAAGTGGCTAGCCTTGGAAATTAAATGTGAGGATCATTATAAGAGGTGGATATTTTAAAGGTGATTTTTTTTTAAAAGGGTTTATATATATATATATATATACACATTTTTTAAAGATATTTTTGGAGCTTAAACCTTTTTGAATTCAACTTTGAACTTTACGATTGGTTCCTCCATTTTAAAAGAGTTCAGTTTAGTATAAGTTGCAGTTTGGGTGGTTTTTTGTGCTAATGCAGAAAGTGTAGAGTTCTAAGTTTGAGGTGGATAAATTCATTGGCAAGAATAAATTTGATTTATGGAAGATCAAGATAAGGGATCTTCTTGTGCAACAATGATTGCAAAAGTCGTTGGTAGGAAAGACAAAGAAACTGACAAGCATGAAAGATAAGGAATGAGAAGATCTAGATGCAAGAGCTCTTGGTACCATTCATTTGTGTATAACATATCAAGTCTTGTTTAACATAATTGGAGACAAGACAAAAGCGAGTTTGTGGAAAAAACTAGAGAGTATGTATATAACAAAATACTTGATGAACATAATCTTCTTGAAGAGGTAGTTGTAAATCTTATGAATGAAAGAAGGTACAAAAATTGTTGATCACTTAAATGTTTTCAATACTCTGATTTTTCAATTATCTAGTATGGAGTTAAAGTACGAAGATGAAGACAGGGAAGTTACACTATTGTGTTCATTTTCTGAGTCTTGGGATCATTTGGTCATATCTATGTCGTTCAACTCAACAAATGCAATTTATTATGACACTATTGTGGGAGATATGTTGTGTGAGGAAATGAGGAGAATATCTAGTAAAGAAACCTCAACAGTAGAAGCAATGGTAGTCAAAGGTCGATATCCATAAGAAGGGAAAGATCAGAAAGGTACAACCAAGTATAAGTAAAAATACAGTAAAGCTAAGGGAAAATGATGGTTTTATGGAAAATTTGGGCATCTCAAGAACGATTGTTAGAAAACACAACAAGCATCCAAATCTAGGACTCCACAAAAGACGAAAATTCGACTATAGGTATGGTTGATGGAGTTTTATCTTTCTATTTTGTCTCACCACCTGTGTTCACATAGAAGTTGAAGGGCGGTCATGGTTGAGTCACTGTGAAATAAAAAAAAAATCATAATAATAATTGTATTTACTTTGGATTTATAAAAATTATTGATTACATATAAATGGGCATAGGTATGTAAGACCTGGATAGGCATGTGTACCCCTAGTTTATTAGGTCACCAATGAAAAGTCTAGACATATATTTAGCTAGATTGAATATGTAGGGAGGGGGGAGGAGCGGGGAATGTATGTTGGGTTAACCTTGACTCGGTGAAAGCATTAATGAGTTAAATATGGTTTTTAGGTGAAAGCACATGGATTTTAGTGTCCATGTTTTTTGGTAGCCTATGGTATTGTGTCCATAGATTGCATCTACTGAAGCCTATAAAAGGATTAGTGAACTTAATTGTAAATGATCCTGGAGGTAAACAGTGAAGGATTACTTGGTTGGCTTGGATGGATTTGGTCAAGGGGATGTTCATGTTAAAGTGGAGCAATGAGAGTCCATTTTAATTTCCCTGGATGTGAGCGACAAAGATTCACTTGGGTTGGTTTGGCTGGATTTGGTCAAAATTGTTCGAATGCAAAGTTCGAGGTGGAGAAAAGTGTTTAGGTTAGAAAGGTGGGTTTGTAGAAAGGTTGATGTGTTGGCAGGTCAGTCAAGTGTTTGACAATATAAGATGAAGGTAGTTTCATATTCATGTAACTTGGAAAGTATTGCAAGAAAGATGGGATCGAATAAGCATTTTCAATAATTCCAATTTGCAACAATAGTTGTGGACATAAGATATTGTTCTATCTGGTAACTCGATCACCGTCGATTGCAAAAGAATGGAATATTCCAAAATATGTATGAATATGTCATTTGGTGATTACTCAAATGAGAAATTATTTGGCTA
This sequence comes from Picea engelmannii, assembly GCA_009831015.1. Classification (NCBI taxonomy): domain Eukaryota; kingdom Viridiplantae; phylum Streptophyta; class Pinopsida; order Pinales; family Pinaceae; genus Picea; species Picea engelmannii. The sequence goes on along the minus strand of ML784364.1, from coordinate 1,067,148 downwards.
CGATGCTTATCAACATTCTATGTAAGATCTAGATCAAACAATTAGATATTTGATATGGTGATGATGTTAAGGGATGAAGAATGTGGGATCTTACTTCCCACATAATCATGATGCAAAAATATGTATATTGTGATGAATCTCCTTTTATAAAATAAAACATAGTAAAAGTTGAAAGGTTCAAACAATGACTGGTAGCAAAGGGTATTTGGAAGGTATTGATTTCCATGAAAGTTTCTCATCAATTGTTAATTCCTTGTTTCTATTCATGTTGTGTTAGCCATAGTTGTGTTATTTGATCTTGAGTTAGTGAAAATAGATGTTAAAATTGTTTTACATGGAGTTTTTTGGAAAAGGGGATATATATGGAACAACCAGAAAGGTTAGTTCAAAATCACAACAGAATATTTGTTTGCAAACTTAGGAATAATTGTATGGCATGAAGCATGCTATAAATATGGTACAAGATGTTTGATTCCTTCATGGTGAGCCATATTTTACGAGTATAAACATTGTTTTTATAGTATATTTATTATCTTGGCATTAAATGTTATGCCTGTAGCAAGAAAAAACATGTTTGATATCAACAAGTTAGCTTAGTTGGTTAGGACGTTTGTTATGAAGGATCTTAGAGAAAATAAATAAATACCGACCATGGAAATTCATAAAGAAAGGAAATATCGTAGGATTGGTTATCACATTCGAAGTATGTAGTGAATATACTCAGGAAATTCGGTATGAATAATGTGAAACTGGTAAAATCCATATGGATTTCCATTGTAAGTTTTCTTTGGGTTTATGTCCTAATCGATGAAGAGAAAAGGGGTTATATGTCTCATGTATTATATTCTAGTAGGAAGTTTGATGATTGCGATGGGAAATGGTCAACATTTCCCATGCATTTTTTGTTGTCAGTAGACACATGGAAAAACTAGATGAAGAGCATGGAAATGGGTGCTTCAAACATAAAAGCACAAGTATCACCTACAATGGTTGTAGTGATTTAGTCTGTGGTTATGATTCATGAGATTTGTACAAGAGCATACCTACCTTGAGTTATGTCTTGAATCAAAGGATCTATTAGGTAAGTTTGGACAGGTATAGTATGTGGTGTTTCATGGTGGTCAAAGTGGTTTTCATTTCACTAATAGTCCAGCATATCAAAATGAACAAGTGCATCAGTTTATAAGACAAGCTACCAATGGGGTAAGAATGGTCCATATTGGAGTGAATCATGTAGGGATGTTCACATAATAGTATTTTGGAAAAGTTGTTGAGTTTTGATGGTGTTTGGCTTCTCTTGGCTTGCAGAAAAGGTGATGAACTAATTCGAGCATTATATATTAGGTAAATTGCTATCAAGGTGGAGATTGTTGAAAAAGTTCCAACTAATTTCCCATGTGGTTTCATGCACAACAAATCAACTTAAAATACAATGTGCATGCATGCATACTACACTAAACAATTTGTGTAACTCGTTGATCATATTGTAAACAGTTTGTGTAACTGGTGGATCATATTCTAATCAGTTTGTCTAATTGTTTGATAGATGCTACATATAGGAGCATACCCATATAGGTGAGGTGAAAAATGAGAAATTTAGTGTAGAAAAATTTGTGGGAAGAGAGGAGAGGATGGTTTTGTGTCTGTGATTGGATATTGTAATTCTCCCTTGCATAATAAGAATACCAATTATCATTGCCCCATGGTTTTTTTCGTACTAGGTTTCCACGTAAATCATTGTGTCAATTGTGTGATTATTGTTGTGTCTTGCGGTTCTCGTTTTTTCTTCTTATCAATTAATTTTTCTCTATTTATGCTTTTGCTACCTAACAATATTGAGAAAACATAGAGAGATATTTTGTATTATTCTATGCCTATATGTATAAAGTTGAATAAAAAAATCCAATACACCCCTGGATGCTTCATATAAAACTATAGATTTATTTTTATATAGAACAAAAGTATATTGCAAAGTACACTTAATAAGGGATAGTAATGGATTTTCGTGTATTTATGTCAAATTATGATTACACCTTTTAGGAAAAACAACTAGAAAAAAATCCATCTATCTCCTTGATAAATTCAGACATGAAATAGATGGATGATAGGATATAAATTACCAAAGTAATGAACCTCTCCCTCAATATAATACACTTTTATAGAGAAAAATAAAATACATTTTAAATGGAGAATGAAGAATATTGAAGGTAATAAGACATGCAAAAAAATGTGATTGTGTAGCTTCGCCAAGGTGATAGAAGCCAACCGTGTTCGCCATATGACTATCTGAACCAATCTAGTTGCAAATCGATATACATATGCATGTGGATTAAACACTTCCATTTAATATTCATTCACTAGAACACCTAGCAAGCTGCATAGTTTTGATTTCAACTTGAAAATCCAAAAAAGACCAAAAACATCATGTAGGTGTACAAATATAAGGTGAAGGGACAAGATAAGCATGGATCACACAAGTAATGAGATAAGTATTTATATATGTACATTACCAATTGAAATCAGTTCAGGTTGGTGATTGGTCTATGTTGAAGTTGTTAAAGCAGTTAGAGATTGTGAAGTTGATGTTGTTAGAAAAGGTTGAAATCGATGAATTTAGGTTATGATCTCTAGAAATATGAAGACACACAATTAGTCGACGTGTACCAAAATTGAGAAGCCCTTAAAAAACACCCAATTCACGTACTTGAAAGGTCTCTTTCCTGGATTACAGACTAACGATGCCCCTAGAAAGAAATTACCTCATGATTCAATCCATATCCTTGGTTGAGTCAACATTCTTTGCAAATCATTTATTATGCACAAAATATGTAAAACAAGCAACAATGAAAGTTCTTAATGAAGGTTGGGCATTGAATTGATGTTAAAACTTTTACGAATAAGCCATAATCCATCAGATTCTTACCAAACATTTAGAGTTTAGATTGTTGTTCTTCAACATAACATTTCATCACATGATCATATTAATTTATATCATGTTTCAAATATTTTATGTATTTTGACTTTGGTTCATGGTATGGAACATGAAAACTCTCAGGAATGAACTAGAGAAAGACAACTCCAAATTTTCAAATCAGCCTGTTCTTTTCCAAGAAAATATAATTTCAAATTATTTATCCTTTTAGTAGTCATTGCATACTCAATTATCACAAATGTTTATTCAATTTGATTTTTGTATTAAATACTAAAATATGTTTCTTCTTCAATTCGTATCACTATGAGCATTCTTTAATATAATATTTTAAACTCGTTATTATTAGAGTTATTGCAAATCCTTATTTCTAAGTTCATTTCAAAATATGTATTTTAACAAACACAAATTATTACAAATATCGCCTCTCTTATAACATTGTTATATGAAATACTAAAATAATTTTCTTACAAATTAATATAATATTTGAAACTCATATTATGAGAGATGATGAAAATCATTATTTCTAAAATACATATCCTAAAATATTTCAAAACATCACATCTCAAGCTTAAATCTTGACATATCAACTCAAAATGTGGCCACTTATTGTCACATGAAACTCATTATTCCTAAAATACATATCCTAAAATATTTCAAAACATCAATTCTCAAGTTTAAATATTGAAATATCAACTCACAACATGGCCACCTACCATCTCTTCTTGATTAATGATCATCCCACATCGTTTGTTCCCTCCACCTCCAACCTTATCACATCTTACAAAGGAAATATTTGGGGTAGGTAAAGGACTCTAGAGGGCATGGAGTTCGACTCTGGTTTGATACTTTTGAAATAGAGGTATCCATGAATTATGATAATGAGATAATTCTTCCTTCGAGATGAATCATAGTTCCTCTCGATCATTCCAATCATGAGATAATTCTTCCTTTGAGGTGAATCATAGTTCCTTTCAATCATTTTGTCCATCCAGTTATCCACCAAAAAAATATTTGGCAGACTCCATTCCTCCTTTCCAGGGCTTTGTAGGGAAGGGTGTTATACCTATGGAATGGTCGAACCACTGCCTCTTAGAAATAGGAGGACCGTGAATGCCATTCTCAACAACTTCCCTTCAAAAAAATACGACACTGACACAAGCTCCATGGGTAGAAACACATGGTTATTTTCCATGAGAGTTGAACTTTCATTGCCTCTAACTTCGTTCAATATTATTTAACATTGCATGCCAAATATGTTCAATTGTTGGAGTTGTTAGAGGGAACTTCATCGAATGGAAGCTGTCCCCCTTTGCTTGGTCAGTGCCCAACAACGCAGAGAAGCAAATACATCATTGGCTTCAAATTCTTTTTGTTTTCATACTCCTCAAAATTATTCCCTTCTACACGCGGGGGAACTATTGATGGATCTAGTTGCCCCTTCTCATGTGAGGCGACTCTAGGATCTCTTGAATCTTACAGAATGATGGCGGAGTTTTGTATATTATATATATAAGGGAAATCAAATTCTTTCGTCCTTACGATTACTTTTCTAGTGAAGGAAAAATGAAATCTCCATATTAATATTGATTTGGATTTATGAGCGAAATGAAAGGAATAACATATTGAATACAATAACACAGAGATACAAAGAAAAAAAAAACATATCCATTGAAAAATAACTTCTATTTAATAAATAAAATAGGATGAAACTGTAAAACTGTAGAACTAAAAACAACTTGGTTGAATGGTTGTAGCTATCTCTAAGAAGAGATGTTTTTGCTATGCGCATATGTGTAAGAAGAATGATTACAATGAGGCTCTAGAGGCATTTTCAAAATTACTCATGAATTCAAAAACCATAGACATCCAAAAACCTAACCCTAGGAAAATAAATACCAAAATTTATGTGGGCCCCGATGGGTAAGTTGGTACCTCAACTTCCTGGGGTCATAAATTTTGCATAGGACCTCTGTTTTAGTCACGTGATAGCCCATTGGAAAGGTATTTTCAATAAATACACATTATTTCTTCAAACTCTGACTTCCTCTACAGTATGACTGTGGTAAGCCAAAAAAATACTAATTAGGGCCCCAAAATGGACCTGGAAGTGGAGAAAAATGTAATAACATAACAAATTCCAAAATAAGCCAATTGGATTAGGTGGGAGGCCACCAATATCCACCTGGAAGTTTTGTAAGGATTCAAACAACCACGAAAGTGTAGAACCCACAATTACAAAGAATTACAGAAGAATGTGTTGAACTAACAACTATCAAGAGGATCTAGTTTCAATAGGTGGGTTGTCACCAATATCCACTTGGATCAATCCTCCCCCCTTAGTAGGAAATGGTATCCATTATGTTGAGTTCCCCCATTAGGTGAGGAAACCTCTATTAAATTTTTCCCTGGCTGAGCCACCTTCCTTGGTGTAGGAATTTCCCTACCTTGATAACCCGATAAAGTTGGATCCTCTACTGGCGAGTGCCCTTGACATGTGTGTCCACTATCTGATCAGTGGATTCTTTTTCCACGCAGTCAAGGTTGAGCTTTGTTGGTATCAACTATTCTAGGAGCTCCGAGGTGTCCAATGATGGTGGAAAATATGGCCAAAGGAGGTCCACATTGAATACTTGGTGCAAGCCAAGGAAGGATGGATTGTTGAGCTCAAAAGCATTGCTACCCACAACCTTGGTGATAATGTAAGGCCCATAGAAAAGTGGGAGGAGATTCAGATCGACCTTGTAAGGTGCTATTTCTGCAAATGTACCTAGACCTTGTCTCCCACCTTAAACTGGTGCAATACTCGATGTTGATCATGGTGCTACTTGTACTTAGCATTGACTTTTTGCAATATATCATCCACTTGTTGGTGGATGTGTTGAATCTGATCAATGAATTTGGTGGATTTTTCCACCTTAGACTAAACATGGAAACATTTGGCATGTGTGGTTGATGTAGTGCAACATCGATGGGACCCAAGGGTTGGAATCCCAACCCCACCTAAAATGGGCTATGGTCAGTGGACCTATGGAGATCCTTGTTGTAGTTGTGGTGAACATAAGAAAGACTCTCATCCCATGTACACAGATTCTTAGAGTTGTGCATGCGCATGATATGCACAATAATCCAATTGACGACCTCTATCTGACCATCAGTTTGGGGGTGGAAAGCAGTGGATTTATTGAGCTTGGTGTCCAATAGTGACTAGATACTCGACCAAAATGTGTTGAGGAACTTGATGTCCGAATATGAGGTGATAGTTTGTAGTATCCAAAAATGGACCCACACCCGTTCGAAGAAGATCTTGGCAGTATCTTCCATTTTTATGCTCATCTTGTAGGCTGTGATAATGGCCATCTTCGAAAATCAATCGACCACCAAAAATAAACAATCAATGTTGTTCTTCGTGGATGAAAGGATAGACATGCAATCCATTGAGATGGATTCACAAGGGTTATCGGGATTAGGAAGAGGGGTGTATACTCCTTTTTTCTTAATGGCTGGCTTGGAAATAGCATAATCAGTGCAAGATATAATATAGTTTTTTACGTCTTGTCAAAGTTTTGTCAAATAAAAATGTTTTTGTATAATGACCATAGTTTTCTCCATGCCAAAATATCCTACCATCTGATTGTAGTGAGCCTCCCAAATAAGCTTTTCATGCTCTCTTGTGGGAACATAGAGGTATCCCAGAGGTGGCCCAGATGGTGGTTCTGGATGTGAAAATCAATGACATTCACTCCTATACCCAAGATTTTGTAGGTGGTGGAGAAGTTAGTGTTAAGATGATAAAGTTGGGGCCGCTCAAATGCCTCATTCCCACAAGAATGGAGCACTGTGGTTAGTGGAACAACGGGAGGGCAACTGAGGTAGTCAATGACATGATTTTTGCTCCATGTTTTATACTTGATGTTGAGATGGAATTGTTGTAGGTATGTGGACCACTTTTGATTGTGGTCATTCTGCAACTTCCCTTGTGTTTGTATTAAGTACAAAGGATTGCGATCATTGTTGATGATTGTCTCCTTTCCCATAATGTAATTTTTCCATTGACAACAGGATTACACATTGGAATACATTTCTTTGTCATAGGCAAGGTATTTATGGACAGTATCTGAGAGTGTCTCACTATGATATGATATTGGATGACCATGCTAAGTGAGAACTACGCCTACAGCATAGTTAGAGGCATTAGTGTCAATCTCGAACGGTTGTTGCAGATCATGTAAGGAGAGTACTAGAGTTGAGCAAAAGCAATGCTTCAGACCATAAAATGTTTGTTGTTGTGACTCCCCCCATGAAAACTTTTCCTTTCCACTTCCCTTGGTTACTTGGTTGAGGGCCTGTTATGAACATAAATATACATATAAAATATATATTCATAACATAATAATTAATTAATAAATAATAACTATTAATAATGAAAGAACATGTCTCAAAGGACATGACTATTGGTTAAGGGAACCCTTGCTTGGGTATATAAACGAGCTCTCATTCTCAATTGTATCTCATCTCATAACATCTTATCTATTAATATTTTATACATTATTCCTACATGGATTATTATGTTATATTCCAAGTATTTTGGATAATCTTTGTGTGAGCGAACTTTGTTTGTCTCATTTGGTATCAAAAGGCTCATTTATATACCCGCGCAGGGGTGCCCTTAACCAATAGTCATGTTTTTTGAGACATGTCCTTTCATTATTAATAGTTATTATTTATTAATTAATTATCATGTTACGAATATCTATTTTATATGTATATTTATGTTCATAATAGGGCCTATCCAATATGGGATAATTCCAACACGAACGTTCAGTAGAAGTTGGAAAGTCCCAAGAAGCTATGAAGCTCAGTTACTATGGTTGGGGCTGGCCATTCATGAATGACTTGGACCTTGGATGGATCGGCATGTATCCCATGCTCGTCAACAATGTAGCCCAAGTATTGGAACTTGTTCATGCCCAAGGAGAATTTTTCCAAGTTGGAATATAGCTTGTGTTGTCGGAGAGTACCCAAAACCTTTTGAATATGTTGCATGTCCTCCTCCCAAGATTTGTTGAATATGAGGCTGTCATCCATATATACCACCAAAAAAGAGTTGGTGAAGGGTCTCAATACATCATCCATCAATCTCATGAAAGTTGTTGGTGCATTTGTTAACCCAAAGGGAATGACCAACCATTCGAAGAGACCTTATTTAGATTTGAAAGTTTTCTTCCATACATCAGTTGGTTTGATGTGAACCTTGTAGTAGCTAGACTTTAGGTCAGTCTTGTTGAATAAAATTTCCCCCTTGAGTTGGTCAAGAAGGTCATCAATTCAGGGAATTAGGTACCAGATCTAGACTGTGATTTTGTTTAATGATCCATAATCAATGTAGATCTGTGAGGTCCCATATTTCTTCTGCACCAACACAATCGAGCTTCCACAAGGGGAGGAGTTAGGTCAGATGTGCCACTTTTGAAGTAGCTCTTGGATCTGGCGCTTGATTTCATTATTTTCCATCATCAAGTGATGATAGACAGGTCCATTGGGCAGTGTGTTGGTACCCCTATGGGTGAGGATAATATGTCTATGTACTCTTCCACGATCTCGTCCACTTGCTTCTACTGGAAAGAGAGGCTTTGTGTAGAGGTCACGGATGTGGTGGAAGCCTTTTCCTTACTGAGAGCATGGATCAGAAAGAAGACGAACTTCCCAGTCTGTGAAATGACCTTACTGCATTTCTTAGCAAAGATTAAAGAAATAACGGTAGGTGGCGCTACCTCTAGTATCTTATACAATTGTATACCCAAATAATAATAAAACTACGGGGTCTAGACTCATACACAACACGTCAATTCCAAAAATATGGTTGGCCTAAAAGAACATAACAAAATTCAATGGGAGAAATATCACACAATACCTCGTCTTTGAAGGGATTGATCTTGTAGGGCAGATGACACTATTGGATGACGCAGAGATCTCATCCTTGGCGAAGCTAGCTGATGGTGTAGGGTTGCAGGTGTGGTGTTATCGACAGGTCTAGTCGCTTGACAACCTCTATTGAAATTGGGTTCTTCTGACTGTCGCTATCGACAATGAAATGAAGTTGATTCCCCTTTACCCACATCTTTGAGTGAAGGAGGCATTCTCCTTCCTCAGGTTCTTGTGGTTTGCTTGGTTGGACTTTGGTGGTAGTGAGAGTGGAACTAGGTTCAAAATCGATGATCCACTTCCCACTTTATGGATTTGATTCATATTTAGAATATGCCTCTCAATTGGAAGCTTTTATCTTGGCCACCAATGACTAGTTGGAGCGACATTCACTGATGTTATGCCAAGGGATTTTATTGTATTCACACCATTTTCCCATGTCCTTCTTCAACTTCTCATTACCCTTCTTGAGTTGCAACTTGGAATGGTTTTCCTGAGAGCGACCATATTTTCTCTATCCATTATTTTTTGGGTTGGGGCCACCTTTTCCCTCGTTCAACTATGAGGATTTTACAGGTCCACACTGTCGCCTCTTCTTCTTAAGTTTTTTCTCGATCTTGAGAGTATATCTATAATCTGGTGCTAATGATACGATGTACATGAGCTACATCTTTTTTTGAATGTATCTATGCATACAACCATGGTATTTGAGCACCGGATGTCGTTAAGAGTCTTTGATACACAATTTGGTGCATAGTGTATGAAAAATATAGGTGAAATCTGGTACTGTCTGGTCCCTTTCCTCACGCAGCGTGGTCCATCTTGTGTACTGGTCTGTGTAGCTTCCAATAGGTTAGTATTATTCTTTAATGGCATCCCTGAAGGAATCCCATGTCAGGACGACCACAAATATTTCATATTTCTCTAGGGCCCTTTTCTCAGAGTAAGTATCCCACCAGTCCTTAACATGGGGGACGACCTTGACCAGTGAAAAATAAATCTTTTCCCTATCGAAAAAATTATGGACCAAAAAATACCCTTCAAGCAGATTCAACCATTGATCTACAAAATCCGCATCTATCAATCCTTCAAATAATAGAATATCAAAATTTAGTTGTACCTTGAAGGGGGTTGCATGGCCTCTTGATGACGAGGCATCTTCTATGGGCAGTCGCCGAAGGATCTATGCAAATTTGTCCATCATTTCATTCCTTTGTCGTGCAAGGCCTTCCTCAAGAAACATTTTAAAAGGATATCCCGCTCCATCATCTTTATTCTTGTCCCCAATGGGTTGTCTTCATGCTCAACATGACCGATCTTGCAAACTATCGGCTGGTTCGAGTCCCAACTTCTTGTACCCAGATCTTGTCGAGGACATGAATGAAGAAAAACAAATGAAGACAAGACCACTCAGTGATCTGTGTTTATGAGCGGAACAAAAGGAATAATAGACTAAATACAATGACACAAAGATACAGAGAACAACCAAAGATATCCAATGAACAATAACCTCTATTAAATAAATAAAATAGGATGAAACTGTAAAACGAAAGAATTAAAAACAACTTTCTCGAATGGTGATAGCTATGTATGAGAAGAGATATGATTGTTACGCGCATTCGTTTTAGCAGAATGATTACAATGAGGGTCTAGAAGCCTTTTTAAAATTACTCATGGATCAAAATCCTAGACATCCAAAAACCTAACCCTAGGAGATGGAACACCAAAAGTTATGTGGGCCCCCATGGGTAAGTTGGTATCTCAACTTCCCAGTGTTGTAACTTTTGCATGCGACCTATGTTTTAGGTGGGTGATAGCTTGTTGGAAAGGTATATTCGAGAAATACAAATTATTCCATCAAAATATAACTCCCTCTACAATTTAATTGTGTCAAGACAAAAAAACATTTTTTAGGGCCCCAAAATGACCAGAGAAGTACAAAAATATGTACTAACACAAAAAATTTCAAAATAACCTAGTTGGATTAGGTGGGTGGCCACCAATCTCCACCTGGAACATGTTTAAGGATTCATACATCCCCCAAAGTGTAGATCCCACAATTACAAAGAATTACAAAAGAACTTGTTGAACTAACTACTGTCAAGATCAGCGAGCTGGAATAGGTGGGTGGCCACCAATATCCACCTGTATCAAATATGTAGAAGATAATAATTAGAGGGCCTTGCGATCAGTATAATAAGAATCTTCACCATATTTTGTCAAGTAGTCTGTGGTATCACCTTCAGTATTGTCCTATTCGTATCAAGAAGTCTTGTACTCTAACCCATAATCTTTATCTCTTTCCAAGTGATATCTTCATTTTGGAGTTGGATTTTGAATCCCATTACCCTCATTTACTATCTCTAACAAGGAGTAGAGGTGCCCCAACTTCCCCACCAAAAACCCTCTGCATTCCTGATTGATCCATTCCCATGTGGGACCTTGCATAATGCTCAGTATGCTTATTTTTTATATTAAGAATTTTGTTGTTACCATTATCACCAATAATAAGTGTGCATTTTATCCAAAGGTCGATTCATTCTTCACATCCAAGGTCCTTATTTTTTATATTAAGAATTTTGTTGTTACCATTATCACCAATAATAAGTGTGCATTTTATCCAAAGGTCGATTCATTCTTCACATCCAAGGTCCCCTGCTTAGGCCATCATGAATATGTGTAAATCTCAAAGCCATTACACTTCATAAAAAAAAATCTATTAATATATCAACATTTAACAATTGTTGATATCAAATACGTGGTTGTAATTGGATTTATAAATGCTAATCCCACACAAACCACCATAGTAGATAAAAAAATAAGAACCATTGCATATCCATATCATCAAGATCTTGGCCAACTATTGGCAAACTATTTGTTGAAGCATTGTATAAGAAGGCCGCATCACTATGGCGGTCGTTCGGTTGTTCTTGTTCAGACGCCCTGCACAAAAAGTGTAGCGGTTCATCTCATGGGCATGCTTGTGCAGACAAGAGTCCATGAATTTTTCGATCTAGTTGAGTAGCAGTCCATCTCTTGTGAACATCCTTGTGCAGACAAGAGTCCATGAAGTAAGTGTCAGTGAGGAGTTGATCTAGCAATTGAGCAGTGGTCTATCTCTTTCGCATCCCTGTGCAGACAAGAGTCTATGAAGTTATTGAGCCAAGAATTGAGTAGCAGTCCATCTCGTAAACATCCTTGTGAGAAAAAGAGTCCCTGTGAACATTCTTGTGCCGACGAAGTTTTAGAGATCGAGAGAGGCGGTGGGATACAAACTTCGAAGAGAAACAACTGGTAGGTTAAGCTGAACCCATGCCTCCTCTTTGAGGTGGTGGGGTACAAACTTCAAAGAGGAACAATTGGCTTAACATCTGGTAGGTTAAACTGAACCATGCCTCCTCTTTGATTATCGAGGCTTCTAAGAAATGAGCAAAGGCGGTGGAGAGAAATCTTGAGAAGGAAAAATAAACAATTGGTCGAAGTGCATTGCATACATGTTGTACATCCATAGGTTATTGACAAAAGACGAAAGGCTCAAGAGAACCTTCCCCTTAAAAGAACACATAAAATCAAAGCAATATATCATTTTGATTTACAAATATCGTAAATGCAATCGATATTCAATACAAATGTGCTTTCAACAACCTCTTTGATCAATATTAAATTCAAACGTACAAATGTGCTTTCAACATCCTCTTTAATCAATATTAAAATGTGTTTGGAACATCCCCTTTTCACATATTCTATTTTCTAAATTGTATGCTACAAGCATTTAGTTGAGTATAATATATTTCTTTCATATTTGCTCCCACTACATATATAAGGGTGGGGTGGGTGAAAATATAAGAGAAATGTATAATGGCTTGAATGCTTTTACCTAGGCTTATACTTATGTTTTTTCCACTCATGTCTATTCTTATGAGGACATTGTTAAAATACTTGAACACAAGTGAACATAACTTAATATACAATAGGAAACACTGGAAACCAAAAAACTTCCATAACACTTCCATGATAAATGGATCCATAAGACCATATA
>ML784364.1:1040904-1053034 GCA_009831015.1 Picea engelmannii | reverse complement strand
TTTTTTTTTATCAGCAGGGGCAACCTTTGGTAATTGTTTTGCGATTCTTTTTATGTCCGGGGCTACTTCCGGTTTGACCATCACTTCGATTACTGGAATTTGACAGGTGAGCGAGTGGGTTCATTATCAGTCTGGATTGTGTTTTAGGACGCTTGGCATCTTCATTACCACCTAGATGTAGAAAATGATTATCACGTTGAAGTAGAAAATGAAACGTCATGTCAGTAATACAGTTTGAGTGGGCTTAATGGTTAAAAACATGTGTTTCCTCTTAAGAGATCACAAGTTCAAATCCAGAGGGGAGTAGGTAATGTATACCTCCATAGACTTTACCAGTCAAATCGCTGGGTGAAGATGCCATTGTTCACACTCCATAAAAAAAAATGAACTTATGTCCTCAATATGATAATTGTAATATGTACTAATAAGTTTGAGTTAATGCATGTTAATTATTTAAATTTGGCTTATACAGATATTAATCATTTAAACGTTCATAGTTTTAAAATAATTTCTTAATATAATTAGATAAATATGAAAAGTAAGATTTTAGATTAAAAAATCATTAATTGTAGCCATTAAACCTTGTTCCTAAAAGAATCTAATTCGATATGAAAGGGAGAAATTGAAATGTAGTTTTTAACCGTATAAACTTCTACACTGATTAGTCCCTAAGTCGTTACAATAAGTAAAGGGTCTTCCATCCGAAACCAGTGAGAAAAGGTTTTGCCCACGTTATAAAGAGTCACGTCACCGGCCACTTGACTATTTCTCTTCGTATATGACGGCGCTTTGTTAATGCTTTAATGACATAAAGAGTCACGTCACAGGCCAGTTCACTATTTAGCTTCGACAGCACTTTCTTAATGCTCCATTGACATTAATCAAAATTGAAACTTATTCTCTTATCCATATTGGTAAAATACTCCAAGGGAGCCTGATAAAATATAGTATATTGTTTAGTCAAGTTATATTTATGCGTTCAAATTATATATTTTAGTCCGGTTATATTTATCCGTTAAAATTATGACTCACAATAATCTAAACGTTTTACTTTTTTAAGAGGAAAAGTTTAATCAAGTTATTTTTATGTGTTCAAATTATATATTTTAGTCGAGTTATATTTAAATGTTCAAATTACGACTCACAATAGTCTAAACGTTTTATTTTTTTCACTCTACTTGACAAAATAGTACGTCAGTATGTAAGGACAACATAATGTTTAACACATTTCCACTGCAGTGTGTAACACATTGAAAATCTGTAAAAATTCAATAGGTCAACGTTCACGTGATTATTATTCATAAACACATTGAAAATCTGTCAAAATCCAATAGGTCAACGTTCACGTGATTATTATTCATATAACACATTGAAAATCTGTCAAAATCCAATAGGTCAACGTTCACGTGATTATTATTCATATTGATGGGCCAACTTTATTTTCATTAATTATCTAGACTTATAGCATTGTGGAGGCTTTTCTTCTATAATATTCTAGCTGGTATATATATCATCAGATTATCTTAAAAACTCTATAGTAATGAATCAATCTACAGCATATATTGATCCCTAGCATTCTCCTTCAAATTCCGGATTCTATAATAAAAGTGCTGTAATCTCATTCAATTGATTGAACACAGAAAATAATAAATGTGAATCAGTGACATCGAAGTTTGTGTCATTCGTTCCTTCCTTCGTAGGAGAATAAAATAAGCGTTCTTAGTTTTTATAAATTTGTGATATGGGAAGACCTTTGAGGAGAGTTGCTGAATGGCTCGTGGATAATAATAAGAAGGCATAGGTTGAGTTGAGAGTCAACATATAATAATAAGAAGGCATAGGTTGAGTTGAGAGTAATAAGAAGGCACAGGTTGAGTTGAGAGTCAACAAATAATAATAAGAAGGCATAGGTTGAGTTGAGAGTAATAAGAAGGCACAGGTTGAGTTGAGAGTCAACATATAATAAGAAGAAGGCATAGGTTGATTGAGTTGAGAGTCAACATATAATAATAAGAAGCCATAGGTTGAGTTGAGAGTCAACATATAATAATAAGAAGACATAGGTTGATTGAGTTGAGAGTCAACATATAATAATAAGAAGGCATAGGTTGAGTTGAGAGTCAACATATAATAATAAGAAGGCATAGGTTGAGTTGAGAATCAACATATAATAATAAGAAGACATAAGTTAAGTTGAGAGTCAACATATAATAATAATAATAATAAGAAGGCATAGATTGAATTGAGAGTGAACATGTTATGATTAAATTTAAAGATAAAAAAAATAAAATATATTTATATTCATTGTTTATTTTATATTTTATATTTTTGTATTCATTATTTACTTTAATAAATTATTGTAGAGAAATTATTTAAGGACATTAAAAACAACCCTTTTATTATTATTTAGGTTGATAAAATTGAATAACAACCAGAAGATGAAGAGTGTAATGTCTATTTAATCACTTTTAAAATTAAAATAGAATATAGTATTTCTTTAAAAAAAAAAAAACTTTTATTATTATTTAGGTTGATAAAATTGAGTAACCACTAGAAGATGAAGAGTGTATTGTTTACTTTACCACTTTTAAAATTATTGTGGAGAAAAATTGTAATGGAAAAATAGAGAACTTTGTAATGGCAAAATAGAGAATATAGTATTTGTTAAAAAATGGTGTTTTTTCTTCTTTACTCTTTAATATTTAGAGGTCGGGCATACATTGGTTGGGCATACATTGGTCAGGCATAACATTGGTCGGGCATAAGCTGGTCGGGCATACATTGGTCGGGCATACATTGGTCTGGTATAAATTGGTCGGGGTGTTGAAGCGTCATCGCATCATGACGCCACCACATACTTATTTTATTACTGTCTCGAAAACAGCTGCTCTTCGGGTTTCTGGTTATGCCCTCCGGAGGCCTCTTCGGGGATGGTCGGGTTGGTTCGGTCAATTCCAAAACCTTCTTTAATATTTAGATTGTTAAAATTCAATAATGATTAGAAGATATAGGAGAGAAATTGTAACTAAAAATAAATTGTAATGGCAAAATAGAGAATTTTGTAATGGAAAAATAAAGAATATAATATTTGTTAAAAAATGGTGTTCTTTTTTCTTTACTCTTTAAAGTAATATTTAGATTGATAAAATTCAATAATGATTAGAAGATATAGAATGTAATAATGTTGATATGGTGAAATTTAATGATTAAAAGATATAAAATGTAATAATACTAATATGGTGAAATTTAAGTTTCTTAACATTTATTAAAAATTAATGAATTATATATATATATATATATATATATATATATAATGTTTATATCCAATGTTTACTTTAGATCTTATTTTTTTTGTATTCATTATTTACTTTACTACATTTAAACTTATTGTAGAGAAAATCTTTAAACTCATTATTTACTATATTACATTTAAATTTATTGTAGAGAAAATCTTTAAACTTATTTCAGAGAAAATCTTTAAGAACAAAAGATAAAACTTAAAATTTCTTTAAAAAACCTTTTTATTATTATTTAGGTTGATAAAATTCTTTTATTATTATTTAGGTTGATAAAATTGAGTAACTACTATAACATGAAAAGTGTAATGTCTACTTTACCACTTTTAAAATAAGATAGAATATAACATTTCTTAAGAAACCTTTTTATTATTATTTAGATTAATAAAATTGAGTAACTATTAGAAAATGAAGAATGTATTAATGACAAAATAGAGAATATAGTATTTGTTAAAAAATGATGTTTTTTTTTTTAATATTTAGATTGATAAAATTTAGTAATGATTAGAAGATAAAGAATGTAATAATATTGATATGGTTAAATTTAAGTTTTCTAAACATTTATTCAAAAATAATGAATTTTAGATGAAGAATGTATTAATGGTAAAATAAAGAATATAGTATTTATTAAAAAATGGTGTTTTTCTTTTTTACTTTTTAATATTTAGATTGATAAAATTTAGTAATGATTAAGACATAAAGAATGTAATAATATTGATATGGTTAAATTTAAGTTCTCTAAACATTTATTCAAAGATAATGAATTTTATGTTAATATATATTGATTATACATGGAGTATATCACATAAATGTTTTTACCATTGAAAACTTATTTATTTTTTAATTACTTTATTTTTATGTGATTTTTTTAATAAAAAAATGATATTGAAATATTTTATTTATGGTTAATATTAATTTTTATGTTATTGACAATTTTTTATTTAAATGTGAAGTGTTTGTAACAACTAAACCCCCTAAGAACCTTTTTTAGTGATGGATTATTAAAGTTTCATTCTCATTAACCAACTCAGAACTTCCTTTCGATGACACCCTTGTCTTTTTCTCGCCAAGAGCTTTCCAACGGCTGTCATCATGCTCAAAACCAAGATTTGGATCAAAATTATGTCTTTACAAAGTTTTCGGGCCTCATTGACCAATGCCACCTCATTACAATGTGGAATCTACATGGCTACCTATCCCATGTGCCAATCGACATGGCACAACCATGGTTCCGACATGGTGTTGACCACATGCTACTTGTGACGTCGTCGTCCATTCTATAACCTATAAGGGGGTTCTTCGGAAATCCTTAGTGGAGATTAACTTCTACCGACCATTGATCGACGACTCTCATTGCATCATCGACCACCACATATCCTTGTTGAACTTTCAAAATTCGACGAATAGCCCAATTATTCTCAGATTTTCACCTATGTGTGACAAATCCTCTTAACACATGGAGTCATTCCTGCATGACATGTGGAAACATCACCACCTGACATGTGGCATCCATGTTTCTCATTGAAGTTCATCCATAGGTTCCAAATCTCCATGACACATGGTACCATATTTTCTCAACACATGGCACCACCTGCACCATGGAACATGGCACCATCCACATCGACCCCTTAGGCCTTCAATTAGAGATTGATGGTCCATATCATTTACTAGATTTCATCTACCTTAGTAGATTGATAATATTGATTTAATCTCATATTTCCTCCATAAGAGTGTATCTCTGTCACTCACTCCACGATGGAAATTCACTATTTCTTCATTGGAGATTTAACGGTAAGGATTTGGGGTGAGTTCATTAGGTATTTCAATCCCCTTTTTCGTATGACCCTAGGTCTTGGGAAATTCCTAGGGAGACACTTATCACCCCTAAGACACACTAGAGAGACATGTGGCATTCACTCTATGTCATGGTCGTCCCCTCACTATGCCAAAATACCATGACATGTGAACCTCCATGTGTACTTGACATGGCGTAGACATCATCATGGATGCACTTGACTTATCCATTCAGATGATGAAACTTGTCTTGCTTGTGCCATGCTAGCCACCAAGCTAGAATCTTTGTCATCCTAACATCACCTCTTCTTTTAGTCATGTTTGAACAAGACCAGATTGATCTACGACAAAGTTTAATATTTGGTTAATCCCAAATGAACGATCTAGATCATCTCTCAGAATCCCCTTTCAAAATACCTCCACTTCAACATCACAAACCACTCCAACCATGGGACTCTGCAATTCTTTGCCTTGCAATCTACAAAAAAGATCTAATCGTCATGTCAATTATGATGGTTGTGATGGTACTGGATCTTATATTCCCTTAGACTCTAAGCACATCCACCACGACGGATCTAATGGTCCATAAACTTCCACAACCACCCTCTGTCAGATCGACGATCCTTGTTGATTTGGAGTACACCCTCTATGGGTATCACACCATACTCTAATTGAGGGTCATGATCTCTCCATTCCATTAGATCGATGGTTGAGATATAATCTCTTTGTTGTTATGATCAAAGGGACAAATTTATCCACTCTGCCAAATCAATGATCAAGATCCTTCGATGTGAGTTAGTGTTTTTTCCTCTGTATTAGTAGTCCACTCCAAGATTTATCCACCTTCATGAGTCTTCCTTTGAGTCCTTTACAAGATATGACAAGTATCAGGGACCTCATGCTTGTCCAAGGCACTCTATGGTTTTCCATGGTCTATTTGCAGCATCCCATTTCTGAAGGACTTGTTACTTTCGGGCATCCCACCACTGCAATGCACATGAATACAAACATGTATATATAAATTGTATGAGAAATATTACAATGATGTATACAATAAGTACGGATGTATTTCCACTGAGGCTAGAACATATATTTATGTTATACCCAGGCATGAGGACTATATAAGTTCATATCCTTTTTATATTTATCACACACACAAGCTTTCTCACAAACATATATTTGTAGTTATATTACATACAACATCTCCAGAATAAACAATTAAATTCGCAGGTTGAGTATTCATATCCAAAAGTTTCATATTGTTCATTCAACTTGTTAGCACTTCGTAAATCTATTTGGCTGATAAACAAACGATGAAGGTAACTTTTTCAACCAATTTTGAGACCCAAAACTAGCCTTTTGGATCAAGAGAGGGCTCTCTCGGAAGGCACAGTATCCACGCAGGATATGGATTTGAAAGAAGTGGCTAGATTTAACACCTTTGATAAAACAGGATCTAGTTATATTGGCACAAGAAAGTAAGACTTGGGCTATGGAGTCGATTTGAGGGAATGACAGAGACAAATGACTCAGTGACTGAACTTGAGAGGATAAGTTTAGGAGAGAAATAGTATTCAGTGTAAAACCATAATGTGTGGTGGGAGAAAAACACAAGAAGTAGCTCAGATCATCATTGTGGGGGAATTCAGAATTAGCTTTAGAAGAAAACATTTTTTCTAAGTGGCACGAACAAGGGGCACTGCACAACAAATCCACAGGTTTGAAAATTCGTTCTGAAATAGACATAAAAAGATATGAATAAACATGACTGGAAGAACATACACAAAGAAAGAGGCACAATACATCTGACTGCTACAACTAGAGTCTTTTCTTCAAGTTACAAGACCTTTGCATTAAATGTCGATAAAAAAAATAACTCAAATTACATACAATAGTTGTTGTCTACCAATTTTTCCAACCAACCCTGTTTACATGAGAATGATCCCCATATATAGAAAACCCATGTCACCCTTGGCTTCCAGGGTTGAAATACTTCCTCCTAGAATCATGGATCTGTTTTCTTTGAAAGAGAACAATAACTTCAACTAATTCACTAAAAATAGAAAACCCAACTTTGCCAAATCATAATCGTTGATCATGATCATGATCAAAATTAGACCATATGGTAGTGATGATCCATCATGTGCACGGACAGACACTCTGTCACCCTTTCATAGCAAGTCTGCTATGCAACAATAACCTACAGCAAAAAGTGCAACGAATTGCACAACAAAATGGAAAAATAGGCGTTAAATATAACATTATATCTCATTAATAAAAAACTATTTTCTGAAATTGAGAGAGTTTTTTGTATTTACTATTGTTATAAATAAAACCTCTCTCGGTTTCTTGAAATTCATCTCCAGATGGTTGGAATACATGTCACAAAAATATGTCTCGGACAGGAAATCTTGAAAACTGAAAAATAGGGCTCAAAGATTCCTTCGAATATCCCTATCCATGAAACATTTTGAAAATATGAGAGAGTTTTTTATTATTTGGTTTGTCCTAGACCAAAATATCTCGAGGATTTCCACAATTCCTCTCCAATTGGTTATAAATTGATCTTGAAGTTGTCCACTAAACTAGTAATTTGTGCAATGCGACCTATAGCCTATGCGCAGGAAAATCCACTACGCGACGACATCCTCTACGCAACAACATCATATGTACGATATAATCCACTGAGCACAAAACATCCTATGCACAACATACTCCATTTCACAACATCCTATGCGCGACAACATCCACTTCGTGATGAAATTCATTGCACGATGGAAAACCACTGCGCGATGGAAATCCATTGCGCGACGAAATCCTTTGTGCGACAAAGTGATATATGCAACACATAGAAAATTTTGCAGCACACAGTTGCAAATGGAAATGGAACAAATAAATGATAAGCTTCCTTTCGAAACTGACCCTTGGAGATGTTAGATGTTGCTAGTCATAAAAACAATATGGGTGCTAACATGCATGACTTTGAAAATTGTTGACAAACCTATAACTTTAGCTATGAAAAACATGGTTTTAACAACTAGCTCCAACTGGGATGCTATCCTCCCTATGAGGTAGAAAAGAACAGTAGACCAGGTGCTTACCCATTGGGATTCTCCCAAACTCAACTTTCCCATTGTAACTTGTAACCTGCATCCGCTGAAAACCCAAAACTGTATATGCTCCAAACTGAAATATGAAATTAAGCTAAAAATAAAAATTGCAGATTGCTAAAATAAATGCTCGTAGTACCGAGCTTATTCTCACTCCTACATGTTGAAATAATGCAACTGCGAAGAGCATTCTTATTATTTTGTTATTGGATTAAATCCCCATTGTGGATTAATCATGTTATTATTATTATTGGATTAAATCCCCATTAAGGATTAATCATGCCATTATTAATATTATTGTTATTAGATTAATCCCCATTGAGGATTAATCAAGTCGGTAATTGTATAAGGATCAAATCCCCTTTTGTGGATTGGTCATCGGACAATTACAATGTGCAGAATAAGAAGTCGGCCCCAACAGTTATAATGAAAGGTGGGTTTACCCACCTAGAGTGAGAGGTTGGCCCTGCCAGATGGTGACTCTTCACACGTGCCAGATTGATATAAATAAGAGGCTAGTGCCTCACTTCTTACACACACTTCACTTGCTCATTCTCTTATGAGGCAAGATGCAATTTCAAGTTGGTGAGAGGAGAAGAAGGGTGGCACATCTCTTGAGGAGGATTTTTTTCTGTATTGGTTGAGTTATCTCTTGAACATTGTATAAGCTATTTATGCTAAGGAAGTTTTGCTAGGTTTTTTTCCCCTAGAGGGTTTCCCAGGATAAATGTTGTGTCTCTTGTGGATGTGTATTTCTCAGTGATCTTGTTCTTATTATGCTCTTATATTATGAAATGCAAAGAACTATAATAATGGCATAAAACATTAACATGATATCAGAGCCGACCTGAAGAAAGCACAATCTGCAAGAGGAAAAACGTCACTGTTATCATACCCCAAAATTAGGGTTTTGAAAAAGTGAGTGTTTTCAGCTATCTATCACCCTAGAAAGTTGCGCCCTCCCCTAAGGATCCATTTGGCACCTAGAGCACACCTTTTCAGTGGCTAGATCCTCCGGAAAGTGAAACCCTAGTTTCACAAAGTACCAGAAAACCAGAAAACCAGAGTACCAAAAGTACCAGAAGTACCAGAGTACCAGAAGTACCAGAAAACCAGAAGCACCAGTCCAGAAATCCGCAGAGCAAATTTGAAGGGGTAAAATTTGGAATTTCTCAAATCTGAGGACACCAGGCTACTCGCCTCAGCCAAGTGCACCTCCTGGTAAGATCAAAACTTGATTTCAAGAACTTTCATTTTTTGGTCATTTTTGTTACCGGAAAGTACAAGATGTCTGCAAGAACAAAGCTTGTTGAGAAATTGGAAGGTATAGACAAATTTCGTACCTGGAAGTATAGGATCAGTCTGATCCTTGTAGAGAATGACCTATCAAGATTTATCAAAGAAGATGTGAAGGAACCTGAAGATGCCATAGAGAAAGCGAAGCATCAGAAGGACTCAATCAGGGCTCAGAGAATCATTGCAGAGTCAATCAAAGACCACCTGATTCCGTATGTATCGTCAAAAGAAACCCCGAAGGAGATGTTTGATGCTCTAAGAAAACTATATGAAGGAAAGAACATTAATCGAAAGATGAATCTCAGAACTCAATTGAAGAATACCAAGATGCAGAAAGGAGAAATGATTCAAGAGTATTTCTCCCGAATCTCAGAAATAAAAGAACAGTTGAAAGCGATTGGAGACACCATCGACAAAGACGAATTTGTAATGACAGCCCTAAATGGTCTCGCAGGACCTTGGGATGCCTTCATCCAGTCCGTATGTGGCAGAGAGAAGAAACTACAGTTTGAAAGCCTATGGGAAGGATGCATCCAAGAAGAGACAAGGGTAACCAACCGTGAAGCACTACTAGCAAGGGATGATGATGAATCCCTAGCTACTCATACAAAAGGAGGAAGAAAGAAACCCTATTTCAAAAGGGAATCTCATAGAGGACCACAACCATCAAACAAATTCAACAATCAAGAATCTCATTCAAGAAATTTTCAGAAGAAAGGACAACGCAAGGGACAAGATCTCTCATCTATACAATGTTATCATTGTGATAAGATGGGACAGAAGGCAAACAATTGTCCAGTCAGTAAAGAAGAGTACAAGAGGAAGCACAAAAGACAACATGATCATATTGTCGAAGATGAAGAACCACCTATGAAGATGATTAAGGACCATGTCTTGATCTCATCTCTCTCAGGATTTGTATCACCTGGAGAAGACACATGGCTCATTGATAGTGGTGCATCAAAGCATATGATGGGTAAGAAAAATACTCTCTCTTGCATTTCATAAAAGAATTTTTCTCAGAAAGTAACTCTTGGAGATGATTATCAATATCCCATCAAGAGAATAGGAGAATCAAACTACAAACTTGATTCAGAAAACTCAATAACAATGAAGGACGTACTCTATGTATCGAGCCTAAAGAAGAACTTACTCTCCATATCAGCTTTAGACAAGAAAGGCTATAGAGTTGCCTTCATAGATGGAGAATTTATTATGTGGGCTAAGGGAGAAACCATTAATGAAGCAATCATCATTGGAAATGAAGAAAATGGTTTATACAAGCTAAAGGGTCACCCAGAAACTGCTATGACCCATGCCATCGAAAATTCATGCAAACTTTGGCATAGAAGATTGGCTCACATCAACTGCAAGGTGCTACCATACATAATAAAGCTGTCATAGGTTTACCAGAACTCAAGGTTGATCAGGAAGGCATATGCAATGGATGTGCGCAAGGGAAGAACATCAAGAACCCCTTTCCGAAGAGGGACAACAAAGCAAAAGGAGCATTGGAACTCATCCATTCAGACGTGTGTGGCCCAATGCCAACATCCTCCATTAGCGGGTATGTATACTATGTATCATTTATTGATGATTATTATCGTAAGACCTGGATATATTTCTTAAAATCTAAAGATGAAGTATTCAGTAAATTCAAGGAATTCAAAGCCTTGATAGAGAATCTTTCCGAAAGAAATATTAAGATACTCAGGTCAGATAATGGAGGAGAATATACCTCGAAGGAGTTCGTAAGCTTCTGCAGGGATGTCGGGATCAAGAGGGAACTAACTACTCCCTACAATCCCCAACAAAACAGTGTAGCTGAAAGGAAGAACAGAACGATTATGGAAGCTGTGAAGACCATGATTCATGATCAAGATCTTCCAATGTGCTTATGGGTAGAAGCAACTATGGAAGTTTTTTATGTGCAGAACAAACTATCCCATAGTGCATTCGGGTTCAAGACCCCAGAAGAAATGTTCACTGGAAAGAAGCCATAGGTAAGCCATCTTAAAATATTTGGTTGTCCAATGTTTATTCATATACCGAAAGAGAAAAGAAACAAACTGGAGCCCTCCGGAAAGAAGGGAATATTTGTGGGATACTGTGAGGTATCCAAGGCCTTCAAAATCTACATACCTGGTCACCACCATATTGATATCAGCAGGGACATGACCTTTGATGAAGAAGCTACACTTAAGAAATTGAGAAGATGCCAGCTTGAAGAGGTATGTGAAGAGGAACCTGTAAATCCTAGGACGACAGAATCCGTGAGAAAAGTTCCTAGAGTTGCACAACCTGTAAGGGAAGTCGTAGCTTCCCCTGATGAGGAGACTCTTGAAGATCATGATATAAAAGAATCTCAAGAACCTCCTCAGATGACCTTCTCCCATAAAAGAAAGCCTGCTTGGGCAAGAGAGATTATTCAAGATGGAGAGAAGTATGGTGTCCCGGAAGGAACTACGAGAGAGGTAAATAAACCAAAGTCATTCTCCAGTTACACGGCTTTGATGTGCAATCTACTTGATGAAGAACCCACATGTTTTGAAGAGGCCATCCAGAAGAAGGAATGGGAAGATGCCATGACAGAGGAATACCAATCCATAATAAAGAATGATGTATGGGAAATTG
>ML784364.1:1002449-1018566 GCA_009831015.1 Picea engelmannii | reverse complement strand
ATCCCACAAGGGATAACGTAACCAATACGTTAAGTTAAGTAATAAATGAATGGATAAGGAATTAATAAAGGGATAAGGTATTTGGTGGGGGGAGTTAATGGAGGAAGGGCGGTGAAGGAGGAATAAGGGAAGTGGAGAAGGATGATGGAGGGGATTCATTCATGCATTCGACGATAGGGGAGAACTGGGAGTTTTGGGACAGAGTGAGTTTACAGTGGAATTTACAGTGCACCGTGGGGCTGAGGAGGTTTTGGGCTCGGAGGGCTAGGACATCCATTGATGTCCTAGGGCTAGGCGTTACTAGTCGACAGGGTGGCTGGTTTTGGGGTGTCCTAAGGAGCAGCATCAGGTTCAAGAGAAGGGAGCAAGCTGTTGTGGATAGCATCAGAGTGAGGTATGTAAATTCAAATTTATGGATTGTTACTTAGATTTATTACTTATTGCCAAATTCTACTTGCGTAAGTGTTAGTGTAAGTGTTGAGATAATTTGAATTTTTTTTTTAAGTTTACTTCTTTGTAAAGTTTATAGAAATTATAGAAATTACAGTAATTTGGTAGAAATTTACGTCTGGTTAATTCAAATCCAGTCTTAACAATAATCTTCACTATTCTTGCCTTTTAAATCGGGTTTCGGCATTCCTCATGTTCAATGTTCTTTTCACTTATAAATCCCGATACACAAAATTCCATAAATCAGTCAAATCAACGATCCATATGCGATCTTGACTCAATGGCTATGATTGTGTTGCGATATTGCATATCGCAATTTCAACATTTCTGTTGCATTGTGTTCTTGTCTCCTTGATATCGCGATCCATGAAACTCTGATGTGGAGTTTATTCTTAAATCCTTCTCTTCCCGTGATCAAGAGCTATGACCAAGACTTTATGTGAGAGGTGCTTTCTCGATTTTGCATATCGCAAAATCGTAATTCCTTATGTTTAGTGTTCTTGTTACCTTCAAATTCCGATCGGCGAAATTCCATAATGAAATCAGATCAACGATCCAGATTATATCTAAATCTGACGGTTCAGATTACTCGCGATTTCGCATATCACGAAATCGGGATTCTTGCTGCATTGTGTTCTTGCCCTTTTGAATTCCCGATCCCCGAAACTCCGATACGAGCTGTGATCAATGGTCCTGATCATTTCTGGATCTGACGGTCCAGATTCAATTGCTATTTCGCATGTCGCAAAATCAACTTTATGTTCTATGCCTTTCAAATTCTCGATTCGCGAAACTCCGAGATAATTTAAATCAACGGTCCAGATCTCATTATTTCTTTAACAACTGCGATCAAATCGCGAAATCGCATATCGTGATTTTGGGGTTTTCATTGTCGAGTGAATCGGACATTTCAAAGTCTCGATCTCCGATTCTCCGATGAAGAAAATCAACAGTCCATATCTCATGCTTGCTTTAACGGCTGCGATCAAATCACGAAATCGCATATCATGATTTCAGAGTTTTCATTGTCAAGTGAATTGGACATTTCAAATACCCGATCTCCGATTCTCTGATGGCTTATCTCTCTCGTAGATTCTACAGATCTGATGGCTCAGATCCTCTCTCCGACAAGGGCTGTAAACTACGGTCCAGATTCATTTTGAATTCAATAGTTACGATTGAACCGTGATCTTTTTGCAATCTGTCTGATACAAACCCATCAATGACAACAACCATTCGCTGTCTGCAAATTTGCCATCAATGACAACAACTATCAACACGCATTCATTGCTTGTACAATATTTGCCAACAAAAGCATGATGCTGTGATTCCTCTCTTCTGAACTAGTTGTTAGACGTAAAGCAAGATGATGATATTACTTGCTTCTGACCTAGTTGTTAGACGTAAAGCAAGATGTGACTGACATTGAGCTGTGATGTTAAGCTAGTGTAGTACTGTGATGTGACAGCCTAGTGTTGTGATGAGGTATCATTTTTACTGATACATGTTTGATGCAGATGATGATAGCATTCTTTTTAGAATGATGATGTTGCTGATGAAGAAAACTTCCAATGACTCGTAAATGTGCTAGACAATTTTTCAAGATGATATTGACGATATTGTCCTCGAGATGTAACCGATGATGCAGACCTCTCTCACCTAATGCTAATGAAGAATACCCTTCTTGTTAAGGGGGAGTGTTGAAACAATGTAACTACGAAGAGCATTCTTATTATTTTGTTATTGGATTAAATCCCCATTGTGGATTAATCATGTTATTATTATTATTGTATTAAATCCCCATTGAGGATTAATCATGTCATTATTAATATTATTGTTATTAGATTAATCCCCATTGAGGATTAATCAAGTGGGTAATTGTATAAGGACCAAATCCCCTTTTGTGGATTGGTCATCGGACAATTACAATGTGCATAATAAGAAGTCTTCCCCAACAGTTATAATGAAAGGGCCAGAATTAATTAAAGGTGGGTTTACCCACCTAGAGTGAGAGGTCGGCCCTGCCAGATGGTGACTCTTCACACGTGCCAGATTGATATAAATAAGAGGCTAGCACCTCACTTCTTACACACACTTCACTTGCTCATTCTCTTATGAGGCAAGCTACAATTTCAAGTTGGTGAGAGGAGAAGAAGGGTGGCGCATCTCTTAAGGAGGATTTTTTTTGTATTGGTTGAGTTATCTCTTGAACATTGTATAAGCTATTTATTATAAGGAAGTTTTGATGGGTTTTCTTCCCCTAGAGGGTTTCCCATGATAAATGTTGTGTCTCTTGTGGATGTGTATTTGTCAGTGATCTTGTTCTTATTATGCTCTTATCTTATGAAATGAAAAGAACTATAATAATGGCATAAAACATTAACACTACCTACCCTAACTACTGAAAAATATGTCAATCAAGTGAAATCGAAATTGCAATGCAACCATCCAAGAACTTTATCCACTATTTGGTTTCTTTTCACATGCTTTCTCCAAATCCTGTTTACTGATAAGTCATTCAAAAATTTATCTATAAATTCAAATCTCAAAAAATTAAAAACATTGGGATTGTTTGTCACCTCCACCAAAACTACAAATGGATCCTCTAAATCATGCACAAAACAACAACCACGTTTCACCCCTTCCACTGCATTCTCGTTTTTATGTGATTTAACTTTTTGATTGCCACCAAGAGGCTGAAAAAATTGTTGAGACTATTGGAAATAACAATCTTTTGAATCAGAAGACAATGCTGGCTGAAATGAAACCCTTGGTGGAAAGAAATCCATATCTAACATCGACGTTGATTGACCATCGTATTTATTTCCAAGCTGGTAGTTGAGCACAAGCTACAAATCTGAACTGAAATAAGCTTCCATGTAATCAACAACAAGGTCATTAAATGCATGAGAAGGTTGTTGGTAGTCCTCACTGATAACAATTTGCTCATGTAAAATAGTGTCACTATTAATGCAGTTGTACTTCTTTGCTTCCTCTGTTATCTCATGATTTAGTTTCAACAATTCAAAGGAAGAAAAACATAATGGAAGATAGTTTTCATTTGCAAGTCCATCGCTTTCTTCATATTCAACATCATGCCTAGAGGATTTCTGATTTGAAACATTATAAACTTTTTTCTTCAGAAACTTGAAATAAGCAAAAAACAGTGGCAAGGTTCTTTCACCTGATTCAAAACCTTCTTCATTTTCTTCACTGCTGTCATATGCACATTTTTCAATTTCTTTGAATTTCTGAACACACTCATTTTCATATTCATCTTCGACCAATGGTTGCAATTTCTTGTCAATTGTTTCCCATGAATTAGTGTGATTTTTCATCAGCACACATTCCTTTGCGTCAGTGATGATCTTTAAATTTTATTTCAACAATTTAAACAAAGAAAAGCATAAAGGTAAAGAATTTTCTTGAGTTGATTTGATACTTTCTTCATATTCTTCATTGTAGTTGTGATATGTAGGTTGATTGATCTCATTACACTTCTGAAAATGAACATTTTCTGATAGAGAGAGTGCAGTTGGTTGTTCTAGGAAGTCAACATCATAATGATCATCATACTCATCATATATAGTTAAATCAACAACATCTGCAATGTCGTCTAACAAGAAAAATCTTGGGACATCAACCTGCTCTTCAACAAACTAGTTTGCAAATTCATCTTCTTGATTGTCTACAAATTAATACATAAAACAATCAGCCCTGTGCTTATCATGGGATGGATCAGAAGCTAAATTAGCACCTTCTTTTTCAATAAGTGGAATATAATACTTTGCAAAATCATCAACATTTAAAGCTTCAAGATGACATATGATATTATTAACCCTCTTCTCATGATTCAAATCAATTGTTGTTTGTTCATATTCATTGTCATGTTCTTTAGCATTCAGATCCTCATTTCGAATCTGTTTACATGCTTGAATATTGTCTTCAACTTCCTGAGCATTGTTGAATATCTGTTGCAAATACATAGACATCCACTCCATCAAAAGAAAAGTTAAGTTTGATTGAAAGGTTTCCACATAATGGAGCAGTGAAACAACTTCAGGAGGTTGGACTTATTTAGGTAGTTTATAATGAATACTAACAAACCTCCTACTGAAATTTGAGATGGTTTCATCTTTCATTCTTCTCATGGCATAAAACTCTGAAAGGAGTAGATCCCATGACTTTCTCTCAACCCAAAATCTACTAAAATTTTCCCTGAATTCATCCCATGAGATAATCTGTTGAGGCTACAAATGTCTGAACCATGCTTTGGAATCTCCTTGTAAGGACTGAGAAAATCCCCTCATCGACACACCATCATGTTTGATCTCAAAAAGTTCTACGAAATTCTCAAAGACCTGAATATGTTTTTTAGTTGACTGTCCATCAAGCTCTCCATCGAACTGAGGAAGGTTAGTATAATGTTTCAGAGGACATTCATGAAGGATGGAAGTAAATTTAAGAGGAATGTATATTTCTTGAATCTTGGAGGGTGTAGGATTAAGAACAGAAAGCACAAGCTCAACTTTGGTTTCATTAAGCTCACAATAATGATCATGAACATCATATGGCTCAGAGGAAGAAGCTTGGCAAATATCGATTATACAACAATAAGGAGGTATACATGTAGTTTTCCATGGAGGATATACAAGGTTATATCTCTAGGCTTCATTTGAATGAAGTAAGTGAAGAAATATTCTTTTGAAAAACTCAGGAAATGACAAGAAGATATTGTTAAAAAAAAAAAAGTACTTCTTGGACTAAACTTAAGCTCGAGTACCTGATTTTTCCATACTTCTCTTCCATATCTATGTCCATAGGTATCATTCTCTAGTGGATTCTTTGAATCACATTTGAATCTTGATTGGATTCACCATGAAAAATTTAGCTCTGGATTCTTTTGCCAGTGGATTCACCTTCAAATTGATTTTCTGATGTGTGGAGTTGCTAGAGAAAAAGTACATCCAATATGTGTCTAAGTGTTTGTTGTTCTTATACCTTAGAACTAAAACAATGTCGTTCTTTCCCAGGGAAAATTTTCAATTTCGTCCCCGACAACGGTGCCAAAATGTTAGCACTCCGTAAATCTGTTCGGTTGATGAAAAAACGATGAAGGTAAATTTTTCAACCAACTTTGAGAGTCAAAACTAGCCGTTTGGATCTGGAGAGGGCTCTCTCAGAAGGCATGGTCTCCACACAGGATATGGATTTGAAAGAACTGGTTGGATTTAACACCTTTTATAAAACGGGCTCTCATTGTATTGGCGCAAGAAAGTAAGACTTGGGCTATGGAGTCGATTTGAGGGAATGACAGAGACAAATGACTCGATGACTAAAATTGAAGGGATAAGGCTAGGAGAGAAACAATATTCAGTGTAAAACCATAATGTGTTGCGGGAGAAAAACACAGGAAGTTACTCAGAGCATCGCTGCGGGTAAATTCAAAGTTATCTTTAGAAGAAAATGTTTTTTCTAAGTGGTGCGAACAAGGGGAACTGCGCAACGGATCCATAAGTTCGAAAATTTGTTCCAAAATAGACAGAAAAATATATGAATAAAGATGACATGAAGAACATATGCAAAGAAATAGGCACAATACATTCGACTTCTACAACTAGAATCTTTTTGTCAAGTTACAGGACCTTTGCATTAAATTTCGGTCAAAAGAAAAACTCAAATTACATACAATAACTGTCATTTACCAATTTTTCCAACCAACCCTGTTTACATGATAATGATCCCCATATATAGAAAAATCATGTCACCCTTGGATTCTAGGGTCAAAATAATTCCTCCTAGAATCATGGATTTGTTTTCTTTGAAAGAGAACAATAACTTCAACGGATTCACTAAAAATAGAAAACTCGACTTTGCTAAATCATAATCATAACCGAAATATTCTTTATAATCATTGATCATGATCAAAATTCGACCATATGATAGTGATGATCCATCATGTGCACTTCTGGACACTTTGTCACCATTGCACAACAAGTCTCCTACAGAACAATAACCTACAACAAATAACGCAGCGGATTGTGTAGAAAAATAGCCAAATATGCATTAAATATGACATCATATCTCACTAATAAAATACTATTTTCTGAAATTGAGAGAGTTTTTTGTATTTCGGTTCATTATAAATACAAACCTCTCTCGGTTTCTTTAAATTCATCTCTAGTTGGCTGTAATACGTGTCGCCAAAACATGTCTCGGATAAGAAATCATGAAAGCTGAAAATAGGGCTCAAATATTCCTTTGAATATACCAATCCATGAAACATTTTTCAAATATGAGAGAGGTTTTTATTATTTGGTTTGTCCTCGACAAAAAACTCTATGGGATTCTCAAAATTCCTCTCCAATTGGTCATAAATTGGTCTTGAAGTTGATCCCTAAACCAGTAATTTGCGTAGTGCGACCTGTAGCCTATGCGCAGGAAAATCCACTATGCGACGACATCCTCTGCACGAAAACATCCTACGCGTGAGAAAATCCATTGTGTGAAAACATCCTATGCACGACAGAATCCACTGTGTGACAACATCCTATGTGAGACAACATCCATTGCGCGATGAAATCCACTGCATGATGGAAAAACCACTGCATGAAGGAAATCCACTGCGCGATGAAATCCACTTCACAACATATTCCTTTCTGCAGTGAAGTGCTCTGCGCAATGTGTAGCAAATTTTGCAGCACGCAGTTGCAAATGGAAATGGAACAGATAAACGATAAGCTTCCTTTCGAAACTAACCCTTGGAGATGTTAGATGTTGCCAGTCATAAAAACAGTATGGGTTCTAACATGCATGACTTTGAAAATTGTTGACAAACCTATAACCTCAGCTATGAAAAACATGGTGCTAACACAACCATACACACATTTAAATCAATACACAGAAATAGACTAGTTACTTATCTATATAAATTGAGAAGTGATGGTAACTACTGAAGGGTAAGCTATTCTCCACCCAACCATAGGAAAGACTACACTAAAATATTCTACATGAAACCATCCCAGAGCTAGGTTATGATGCCACAAGAGGGTTTCTGCAATATTTCTAGGTAGTGTTTGCTATTTTTTTTCTTCTTGTTACATGAACCAAAAATATCCCTTTTGTCTGATTCCAACACTACCAGTCTATGCCAATCTGTGTCCCCATTTTTTTTGTCCATGTGCCCTTATTTTTGTGTCCTCTCCCCTGAGAAATTGTAGGTTGTGCTAGAATTTTCTCGAGGGTATAACTCTTCCCATGCTTCCTTAATTTTCAATGGAACTATTCCAGCTACTACCATCACTGATAATTCGTTTCCAAGGTTGAGGATGGTTCAGGGATACACTATTTTAATTATACAAGGTATTGGTTGGTAGAGTCATTTCAATCGATCATTTCACCCCTCTTGCACCATCCTTCTCATGGCATCATAACCTATGAAGGCCATCCCTTCAATAATAGTTCAACATTTCTTTGTTGCATTAATAATCAAATATGCACATTACAAAATAAATTAATCTATGTTATCTTCCCATGATCACATAACATATTTTTCTATAGTTTGGTCATGAAAATACTTATATTTATAGACTGGGGGAAATAGGGGTGTTACAATACCCTCCCCCTTAAAGGAACAGTTCCTTTAGTGTTCCATCTTCCACAAAAACACTATATACAAAAGTGAACAAAAAAGGGTATGCATGTTTCATGGAATCCTCCATTTCCCAATTTGTTTCATCCAGACCAAAGTGTTTCCACTACACCTTGACCTATGCATTGGTTATTTTTCTGAGAGAGATATCTCTCTTGTCTAGGATACATTGTGGTTCTTGAATGAACTCTCCCTTTGGATCCACCTAGATGAAAAACCATTCAATTATGTGAGAAAAATCATGTATATATTTCTTTAACAAGGAAACATGGAAAACATTATGTTCCTTCATTGTGGGAGGCAAAGCCAATATATAAGCTATAAACCCCACCCTATCTATAATTTAAAAAGTTCCAAAAAATATGGGTGCCAAATTGGCATATGCTCCCATTCTTAAGGAGCTTCTTCTGGGTTTAATTCGGAGATACACGTGATCTCCTACTCTGAATTATTTATGACTTATTTTTTTGTCTTCATATCTCTTTTGTCTGTTATGGGAAACTTTCATATTTTTCTTTTTTTGAGTTACATGTTGCTCCAACTCTATTAACATATCCAACCCAAGTGAAATTTTGTCCAATGGATTATCCTAACTGATTGGGATATTTCATTTTCTTCCATAGAGTGCCTCAAAAGGGCTCATTTTCAAGGATTTATGGTAACCATTGTTGTAGGAAAATTCTACCAAGGGTAGATATTCTTCCCATTTCTTGGGATGATACATCACATGCATCCTTAACATGTATTCCAACACTTGGTTTACCTTGTCTGTTTTCCCATCAGTTTGAGGGTGATAGGTTGTACTAAACAATAATTTTCTTCCACAACCAGTAAACAAAGATTTCCAAAATTGTGAGGTCAATTTTGCATCTCTATTAGATAGAATTCCCTTAGGAATCCCATGCATCCTAAATATTTCCTTCATGAATATGTTGGCGATATTTGTTTCCTTGCATGTGTACTTTACTGGAATAAAGTGGGAAGCCTTGCTCAACTTCTCCACAACTACCATGATGGCATCATTTTGTTTGGTTGTTCTAGGTAGTCCCGTGATAAAATCCATGGAGATGGTTTCCTATTTCCACTATGTAATAGGAAGGGGTTGCAACAACCCTATTGGGTGCTGATGTTTTACCTTAACCTGTTGGAATTCTAAACATTTACCTAAAAAACCAATAATGTGATTTTTCATTCTTGGCCAATAAATTATTTTCCTAATGGATGTGATCATTTTCTGATAACCAGGATGACCATCATATGGTATTTTATGTAGTTCATCCATGATGAACCTCTTTAAGTCATCAGAATCTGGGACCTACAACTTGCGTTTTTAAACTAGCAAGCCATCACCCATCAACTAATAACCATCATACTCCATCCCTATGGTCTCTTGTTCTAAATGTGTTTTTTCCATTTTGGAAAAATCATCTAATTCTTGTGCACTCCTAACCATTTATTTGAGTTTCGTTTCATAGGTGTTGATAGTTTCTAAGTTAATTACTTCCATACTCCTACTGAGAGAATCAACCACTCTGTTTTCTTTCCCTTTAATGCGTTTGATCCCAAAATCAAACTACGGATGAGAGACATCCACCTAGCTTCCTTAGCATTTAGTTTGTACTTGTTAAATAACTATTTGAGTCCATTATGGTCTGCCATGAGCACAAATTTTATACCTAGGAGGTAATTCCACCACATTCATAAAGCATGCATTATGGAAACTAACTCTAGGTCACAAGTCACATAATTTATTTCATGATTATTCAATTTTATGGATTCATAACAGATTACATGCCCTTGTTGCATGAGGACTCCTTCCAGTCCTTCCTTCCAGGAATATGTACATACAAGGAAGTTCTTATTTGGGTATGCAATTTTCATCACTAGGGAATTGGTCAAGAGGTGTTTTAGCTGTTGGAAACTTTCCTTGCACCCTGTCGTCTAAACAAATTTAATTCCCATTTTTTTGTAGAGAGGTGATTAGGTGACCAATTTTAGAAAACCATCTTATGAATCTCCTATAATATCCTACTAGGCCCATAAATTATCTGATAACCATTACATATTTTTGGGTAGTCCAATCCATAATGGATTTGATATTATCAAGATCAACTTCCATTCCTTTCTCAGAGATAACATGGCCTAAGTAGTGGACTTGATTTTGGAAAAAGTCACAAGTACCAAGCTTTGCATAGAGATTTTTCTCTCTTAGTACTTGAAGTACTGACTTGAGGTGTTCTTCATGATCTTGGAATAAATTAAGATATCATCAATGAAAACTAATACCAATTTTTCCAAGAACTTGTTGAGTACAGTATTCATCAAGCACATGAAGGTGGTTGGTGCATTAGTAAGACCAAATGACACCACCACAAATTCATAGTGCCCATACCTTGTCCTAAAGGTTTTTTTGTGGATGTCTTCATTGTTTATCCATACTTGATAGTATCCAGATCTCATACCAATATTGGAGAATATTGTAGCACCCCTTAAGTGGTCAAATAGGTCATCACTTATCGACAAGGGATACCTATTTTTAATGGTAATTTTGTTAATTTCTCTATAGTCTATGCACACTCTTAGTGTGTCATCCTTCTTCTTCACAAACAATGTTGGTTCTCCCAAAGGAGACACACTAGTATGAATATAGTTATTTTCTAACATTTCCTTTAGTTGTAGTTTTATTTCAACTAGCTCCGGAGTACTCATCCTATAAGGTGTTGTAGACATTGGTACTACTCCTGATACAAGTTCTATTGAAAAATCAAGTTCTCTTCCTGGAGGTAGGCCTGGTACTTCTTTAGGAAACACATCTCTATATTCTCTCAATATACGATAGTATTATAGGCTTGGTTTATGGTCAACCACTGAGTTTAGTACTTGTATTGAATACAAGGGACACCTTTTCCTACAATACTTCTTCATTTGAAGGGACGATATTTTTCTCACTGAGAAAAGTTTTTGAATTCCTTGTAGGGTCCTTTTCTTCTCTTCCTCATCTTCACACTCTAATGTTTTGTTATAACGATCCAACTTGGATTTGTGGGAATCCAACCAATCCATGCCAATTAGCATGCCATAAGATCTTATAGGAAGGATTTTTAAGCTTTCTTGGGTAGAAAATCCATTCATAATGAATTGGGATGTTTTTATGACCTTTGTTACTTTTCATTTTGTTTCAGTGGCTATCTATACTGACCACAATTTAGCATTTTTTTTCTATTGTATTTTACACTTCTCAACAGTTTGAGGGGAAATATAACTCAAATTAGAACTAGGGTCAATCAAAATAGAAACAATATGCTTGGAAATCATACCTTCCATTTCCATTAATGAGGCTTGGTGGTATGCTTGTCTGTTTTCCAAAATTGCATGAATTTTTGGTATACTCCTAGCGACATCATCAACCGTGGTAGACTCTTGGATGTTGTAGACTCTCCTACTGTCTAGTTTCCTATGAGGGAATTTCCTCAGTAAATATTCTTCCCCACAACCCCAACCTTTTATTGGTTCTTTATTTGTAGTCTCTGTCCTTCCAGAGGTTGATCCAAAGGTTTTATTTCCACTCTGAAATGGAAATTTATGTCGATTCATACTTTTAGTGGGAATTCTCATCCTATAACTCTTCCCATAATTCCCATTTTACCTTTCTTCTTCTCGTCCTTAGGACGTTCTCCCTTGTGGTTGAATTGTTTATAGAAGTACCTATCCTATTGAATGACATCTTCCAAGGTCTTAGGTTCTTAAAACTCAATCATGTTCTGGAAGGATTGAGCAATCCCACTAAGGAATAAATGCATTTTCACCTTTTCATCCTTTATATAGGGTAAATACCTAAATAATTCCATAAATTTAGTGATATACTCATCTATGGTGAGTTTTCCCAACTAGAGTTCATAGAACTCCTTAGTCCTTTCATCACAGTAGCTTTCAGATACATACTTCTTCTTGAAATATTTATCAAATTTACCCCAAGACAACTCCTCCTAGATTCCCTTTACATTTCTAAGGTCCTCCCACCAAATAGATTCCTTTCAATTTAGGTCAAATATGGATCTTAAAACCTTGAATTTTTTAGAGTAATCCTAAACTATGAAATACTTCTTCACGCCAAGTTCTCGATCTTCTAATTCTTTCCCCTTTTCGATTTCCCCATAAAAATTGGGTGGCTTTGATTTCTTAAATTCTTCAGGGTCACTGTCCTTGGAGAGCTTCCTCTTCTTTCTTTTCCTCTGAGAATATGAACTAGTCTCACTACTAGACTGTTCCTTGGAGCTTTCTACCCCTTCACTAGAGGAATATTTAGATGAGTTTTGGGTTTTGGCATGCCTCTTGGCACCATGTTGGGATTTATTGGGAGTGTTTCTTCTTGCATTTTTTATTTTATGTCCATTGTTATGTATCTCATGAAGACTTTGAGTTTTTTCAAGCCAATGTTTTTCCATATTACTAGTTGTTGTCCCATGTTGCAATTGTCTTTGTATGTCTGTTAGACTTTGCAGTAAAACTAAATTTATTCCAATCTCTTTTTCTTGCTCCTTCATCAGCCTATCATTATCAGCCTTAAAAATTTATAGTTTCTCCCTAAGACTTTGTTGATGAGCGCAAGTGACACACTATCAATAGGAAGGTCAAATACGAACCATAGTTGTCTAAATAACCCAAGTCGTTTGGAATAAAATGACCTGACAGGTTTAATGGCTCCGTTGGCCAACTAAAGTCCTAAAAAGAAATAAACTAATCTAAAGCTATGATTCTAACAAATGATATATTACTTACTAGTGTTTATTAAAAAGAAAAATGAATATACAAATGATTATAAGCAATATATATACAGTTTACAAGGTTTACTTGAAATCTTGTGAAAATGAATGTTCATAATAATGTTTCAAAATAAGATAAAGTAAGAACATAAATCTTTTTTTTTTTTAATGTTTAAAGATTTTAAACTAATAAATAATAAGAAAGTACAATTGAAACAATGACACAGAAATAGTTAAAACTAATTAATGCAATCATCGTCTCATTCATATATAAACAAATATGAATAAAAGAAAGCAATGCACCTACTAACCTCTCACTGGTTAGCAATACTAAGATAAATTCATCTCTCTGTATTTGTATGAGCTCCTCTTAACCTTTGTCAAGTGTAAAGCTATGACCTCTCACTGATTAGAAATACTAAGATAAATTCATCTCTCTGTATTTGTATGAGCTCCTCTTAACCTTTGTCAAGTGTAAAGCTATGACAAAAGCAACCATAATACTTCCTGAAGAAATTCAAGGAAGTGTTTCATATTCTGGAGCGAGTTTATAATGACAGAAAGACAAATAATTATATCTCTTCTGACCTTGAAGTGTCCAATAAGTGAAAATGAAAGAAATTCCAATTCTCAGGAATGGTGTTACAAGATATATAGCATCAGAGGTAAACTCAAAATACTTGAATAGATGATCATTCACAGATATAAACTAAACCAAAAGATAATGAACCATATAAATGAAAACATAACATGAAAAATTATATGCAGAAAAGTCTAAAGCTAGTTCAATACAAATAAAGTTTCATATTTGGAAATTGTATGAGAAACAATATTAACATTTCACAATCTACAAAAGAACACTATCCAAAGAGTAAACTGTTTTCTCACATAGTTTCAACAAAATATGTTCATCATATGGTCGAGGAAGAACTTTTGGGATAATAAACTCTTAAAGATTTAAAAAATTAATATATGAATGATAGCAATTAACCATGTATTGGTAAAAAAAACTAAAGCTAATTTAAATCAATGCATAATCAATTATTCAAAGAATACGAAGATATTACAATTAAAATAAAACGATTTTACTCACAGGAAAAAAACCATTAATCAACCTGAAATTCCATATTCTTCTTTGAAAATACATGTTCATTCTTCCAAAGATTCCAACCATTCATTACTCCATTTAAAAAAAATAAAAATTACAAAAGAAATAATATACAAAAGAAAAAGGATAAAAATCCTCCTCTCAATTTCTTCGATCTCCATGCCTCTGAACTTTCTCATATATTTATACAATGAATGAACAGTCTGGGCGTCACTAATAATTTCCTCCACCTAAACTTTTCCTTGTAAAGAGACACAAATATATCTCAAATCATGCATTTGTTTCGGAAAATTTCCGCATATAAGCTAAATTGGTCCATTTTGGAGATGGATTTTCAATTGTTTCTTCGGATTCCTCACAGTTTGGCTAAAATCAGTCCTGCAAAATCCCCTGTCTGTTCTTGATCCATTTTCAAATTTCATCTATTGTTCCTCATAAATTTATTTGCAGCAATCCAATATTATTTTTGGATCACTCATCTTGAACGTATTTAGATAATAAAATCAAGCCATGATCAGATTCGTACCAAATAATTGATAATAGAAACCCATGAAACAAAAAGATACCTAAATTAATAACCTAAAAATTGTGAATAAAACAAAATCTAGAACAATAAAATAAAAAATGAATTTAAACTAACTATAAGTTCTAAACAAACATTGTTTATATTTTCCTTTGAAATATGATCTTAAAATTCTAGAAGCTTCAAGTTGATGGAGAGGAGAAAAATATTAATTTTGGGTTTTCACAAAATCGAACAAATGATAGATACTTCTTTCTTTTATTATTATTTTTATTTTGAAATGAGATGCAAAATGAAAAAATAATTTAATTAATTAACCCCACCAAATGATTTTGTGAAAATGAGAAACCAACCAAGATATTATTTGATGAAATATTGAACCCATTATTCAAAATAGTCAAAATTTCTAATGAGAAAAATAATGAACACATAATCATAATTTAAACGAAAGTAAACAGTTGATAAAAAATAACGTTTTTGTTTAAATTGAGATTTCTATGCTCATTTCTAAAATTTGACATACAATCTTATAATGAATGTCTCATACTATAGTGAATGTCTTAAGTTTGTCTCAAAGAAATCCAAGGTATGGAATTATTTGAAAAGATTGATTCTATAGCTCATTATAATTATCAAGATTCTAGTGGGGGCCCTTTAAATTTTGTAAAAATTGAGGGGGAGTTGTTGGGGCCCAAGAAATGGCAACTTACTGCATGAAGCAGTTATCTCTGATATGGTAATATTTCATCTCAGGAAGAAAATAATAAGACTTAAAAAATGATTTAAGCTCCCTGAAATAATTTCACTCTGAGACCATATAGTATTAGGATAATCTCAATGTTATAACCAGGCAATTGAATTTTCTTTGCATGGTATTATAACCTGAAATAATGTGTTAATCAAAGAGTCATGATATTTATAAAATAACTTCAATACCATTGACGGAGCCACTGCTGCCAGCAAACGTCCATAGCCTCGACCTAGATGTCATTTAATCCACTCAAATGCTTTAATCCCATCAAATAGTTGTATCCACATGATGTATACTTCCATAAAATTTAATTTAAAATCATATACCTCCTACCTCTAAACCCGACATTGTTTCGCTGCCAGCAGGCCTGTTCAGTACCCCGATGAAGTTGTCTTGGTATCATGTGTGCATTGACCCATTTCCAGCGAGCCTATTCAATACCATGATGGGTTTACACACACTTCCCACACTTAAGTGCTTCCAACCTTCTTATGTCAATTTTAAATAATAATACAATTATAGATTTATTGATTACAAAGAGAGTGGGGTGACACTAGAGGTTAATTGCAATACAAGTGAATAGTTTATTTATTTTATTTCAAAACTGGAAGTTTTTTTTATCATGGTTTAGATATTTTAGATTTCATTTAAGAAATCATCTAGAGAATGGGGAATCACTTAAAAGTGATTCCTTAAGAATAAGGATGGCATAAAAAGTTTAAAGATCATCATAATTCTCAAAGATTTAAACCACATCTCTAGTGTAATACTCTGGCAAAGAAAATTTACGGACAAAACGAAAGTGACAATTGACTTAAAAATCAATTGTCTGAACTATATCTTTTTTTTTTTTTTTTTGTTAATTTGTGCG
>ML784364.1:964324-1002399 GCA_009831015.1 Picea engelmannii | reverse complement strand
CGATTAACCTGTGGCTTGAGAAACCACGACTCAGGGGCATCTAAGCCGTCAAAATCACCCGGGGATCGCACCTGGCCTGAGCCACACCAA
This sequence comes from Picea engelmannii, assembly GCA_009831015.1. Lineage (NCBI taxonomy): Eukaryota > Viridiplantae > Streptophyta > Pinopsida > Pinales > Pinaceae > Picea > Picea engelmannii. Next base: position 1,002,309 of record ML784364.1, on the reverse strand, counting down.
CCCTTAACATGGTTGGATTTTTTGTCCCCGCAGGTTTCGAACCGGTGACTTTAGCATCACAGAGTGGCTTAACAACACACTCCATCACCGACTGTCCTACACCTCGGGGACGTCTGAACTATATCTTAATATCGAGACCTTTTTGAATTATTTCAAATTGCTTGAAAAACACAAGTCTTAAAATGAATGATTCCTTCGACAATCGCTCTTTGATCAGAAATACATTGATTCGAAAGGACATACAAAAAGAAAAATCATTCAAAACAATCAAGGAAAACAAAAAATACACAGCAAACCAAATCAAATTTTATTAATGGGATTCAAGATTAGAAGTACACAAAATCAAAATAGCAAAAGAAAACTTTCCAGGAAATGATTTTGGCCAAAGATGAACTTGGGCTTTTGGATCCACTAGCATCTCACTGTAAAATAAAGGAAGAACTAAATCATATAAAATATCATGTGTGAGAAAGTTCTTTTCTTAAGATAGTGATGCATGAGATGTTAGTTTGACCAATCATTATTATTAAAAATAAAAGAGACTAAAAAAAATAGAAAAATCCTTATTACACTATCAAATTTGGGTCATTTTGCGATGGCTATTTCGACGCTCTTGCGACGTTATGTCATGGAATTTGTGACAAATCTGGACTCTCAAAAACGTCGTTTTACATCAGGTGGAAATTGCGACGAAATTGAATAAACATCGCAAGAGGGACGCCCCTAGGGAACTTATCACAATTGTGACAAAAAAGAAATATCATCACCAATACGATAATTTAGGAAAAAATGTGAAACCAACATTTCATCTCAATTGTGACAACACTTGCGATGAGAACTTTCGTTGTTTACATAGTAAAATTTTCTGAACAATTCAAGTTGTCGTCACAAGTGCGACGACAACTTTGTCACAGCTAGTTAAGTTGTCATCGCAAGTGAGACGACAACTTTGGCACAACTATTTAAGTTGTTGTCTCAAGTGTGATGACAATTTTTTGTTGTTTAGATAGAAAAACCATCACATCTATTTAAGTTGTCGTCACACTTGCGATGACAACTCCCGTTGTTTATACAACAAAACCATCGCAACTATTTAAGTTGTCATGGCACTTACGACGACAACTTTCGTTGTTTATATAACAAAACTGTCGCAACTATTTAAGTTGTCATCGCAAGTGTGACGATAACTTCCATTGTTTATATAACAAAACCGTCGCAACTATGTAAGTTGTCGTCGCAAGTGCGACGAACAATATTTATTTAATATATATATATATATATTATTTGATTTAATATTATCATTTTAATATTATGTTTAATACACGATGCAAATGAAGAGCTTAATGATCTTATTATAAGAGTTTATCGGATAATTAAGGTGTAACTGACCAAAGAACAAGTGAATGAGAGATTCCAAGAATATCAAAATAAGATGAAAATTATTTTTGATAGAAGAGTTAAAGAGAGATTTTACACTTTTATTCCCTGAGATTTGGTGACACATCAATGTTACCAAGGAAGAAGATGGTAAAGTCAAGGATAATAATGGAATAGGGCATGAAGGAACAATTATGCGACAAGATATTATCAAATATTTAAGTAATCAAAGGAAGGGAAGCTATCAAAGAATGACATTGAAAAGAACTAAATATGGATGGATGAATAATCATATTTTATGAGAGCATAAATATAAGTAACTCAATTACTTGGTTTCATCACATGCAAAAGATTTAGCCACAAAGGTTTTAGGATAGTTTTTCGAATGGGAGTACTTATGTTATGACCCAATGGGGGGTATATATGGGGTTGAATGTATATGTAATTGGATTGAATGCATATGTAATGGTTTTAAATGTATATTAAATAGGGGGCAATCTAATAGAGGGGCCACATGTGCAATGAGCGAGAATATGTACATATAGATATCAATATAGTCATTATCGGGAAACATTTGAACATATGATTTGGATATATGGCTGTACTTGGGTTATTTGGAGGAATTTGTTCCTAACTATAAATTATTTGTGCTCCCCACTCACATTTGGCGTACATTGTGTACATTGATTAAGCACGCTATTTTTAGTATTTAGACAATAACTCTTACTTACCCCATGGATTTTCCTTCTAGATATATACTAAGGGCAATTGGTTTGCATGGTGTAATCAACAAAAACTGAAATCAATTATATAATTGTCAAGTTTCTTGTTAGTTCAAACAATACTTTTCTTGACAAGCATTATCTTGTTAAAGTGTTTCCATCCTCTTTATTTGGTCATCCTGAAGTCATTCTGCATTTTTCTCTAAAATAAGGTTTCATTTTTAATAAATCTTATTCTGATTATAATATGCATAAACTTTGCTTAATAGCCAAGCTTGTATGGAGATGATTTCATTCATTTTGGAGAGTAGTATTTTATGTTCCTAATATTTCTTTATCCCTAAGACCAATATATGGCTTGCCCATTATATTGTTTCCATGCTTTGACTACAATGCACACCAACCACCCAGCTTAAACTCACATCAAGCCAAGGCTATGAGACTTGGGATTGATGAAAACTCAGCGAGTTTAGGATATGGAAAAACTTGGCAACTCGGCAAAAATTAGTTCAAAACTCTTCAAATAGAAACAACACTCAAAATACAAAAAATGTTGTGCAGAATAAATATTAATGACATTTCCATCCTTAAAATCAATAAAACGATAGGTTTTCCAGCAATTCATCTCATCAAATATGATAACAAAAAATATGGCACTTAATATTATCCTCAAAAACTTAAACATAAATCAAACAACTTGCATGGGACTATGACATCTTTGCAACAAATTCATTCTAGGTGGTTTTTCAGGTTGTTTGTGCCCCCCGTTTCATACTGTGGTTATATTGTTTGCACTTGAGCTTCTTGTCATCATTCGATTCAATTTTGAAGGCATGTTCTCATGCTTTATCAAACCACCTTTTGCACTTAGGAGCCATGGTTAGTCAATATTCAATACAAAGAAGAGAAGAGTATATCATTGTAGGTTGATCCCTAAATTAAAAATGAAGATGAAATCTCCAAAATCAATTTTGCTGAAAATCAAAATACTTTCTTCAAAATTGGAATGCAATTGAAATTGAAGATCTAACATGTATATATTGGCTCTCCACCTCTTATTTGGTCTCCAGTCCACAAATACAAGTGTTCTCAAGACTCCAATTGAACCCCAAACAAGAATAACACAACTTGCTGAAAAAAGTTTCAATGTTCATAGTCCAACTGGAAAATCAAATCAATGAAGATAAAATGACCAAATGAGTAAAATGCATCTTGTTTTTGGGTTTTATGCCTTTAGAGTTTCCTTTGATGTGTTCCTGATCATATTTATCCCTCCAAAAAACACATTTTTTCCTTTTCTCCAAGTCAATTCCATGTGGGATCCACCTTTTCTTAATGGGCAAGTTTTGTTAGGTTTCAACAAGTCTAAGAAGTTCGAGTTAGGTTCAACAAGTTTTGGCAAGTTTCATTTATAGGAAAGTTTCACAACAAGTTTTCACTGGTTATTCATTTCAACGTTGACCCAACAAACTCACAGACCTTTGGCGTGTCTCACAACATTGCTTCAAACCAAGGTTGTGAGACTCAGAATCAACAAAAACTCAGCTATCTTGGGATTGGGCAAAACTTGACGGCTCAACAAGACTTGACAAAACTCTAAATTGAAAATTAAAATCAAATTTAATTAAAAAAAACTCTCAAAATACAAGAAATTTTATGCAAAAAAATTAATATGATATTTCCATCCGTAAATCTATAAAACAACAGTTTATTCGTCAATTCATCTCATCAAATATGATAATATAAAATTTGGCACCTGAAATGTGTTCAAAAAATGAACCATAAATCAAAATTTCAAATATCTTGGAATCCATCAAATAATAACAGGTTCAATAATTCAACTATTGTACTACATATATCATGACATAATCATAAACTCAAAATAGAAAATGTCTCCAATCTCGAGTATCATTTATTTTCTTTCCTTCATTTGATCTTGAAGCATGAGAGTCTGAATGTATTTTATGAGATATCGAAGCATGAGATTGAAGGTATTATAGCAAACCCCACTAAAAAGAGTTTCCTTGTTCACAATCACACTATAGATTGAAGCACAATCACTCAAGAATAAATGAGAAAATGAGTTATATGCCTTTAGGGTTTCATTAGAGGAGTTCAAGGTCTTTTTTTCCATCCAAAACCCTATCTAAGCCCTTTCTCCAGGTGCCTTTCATGCGGGGTCTGTGCTTACCTATTAGGGGTCAAAATCACGAGCTCTATGCAAGTTCTAGCAAGTTTCCATGGGTTCCAACAAGTTTCATGCGATTTTATAGTCTCTACAAGTTTTTTCCACTAACCTACGGTGAGTAGCTTCAAATCCAAGGGATGAGAAAGAATCTGGATTACCTTTCTCTTAAACACATCCTCACATTGGCCATACAATTGTGGCATGCAAAGAGTAACACATCAACCCCATTTAGTTTTGTGAACTTTCAAAAGATCTTGACAATGTTTCTTGAATTTACTATAACATCTTCAATAATTAGGATTCTTTATCAAGAGTATGATACTATATGGCACAATTATCATACCTAAATATGGTTCTCACATGATATCCATGACTTTCTTTTGCAGAGGTTTTTATGGAGACATGATATCTACCCTATTGCTCGTAGATGATGACATCCTCCTAGTCTCCTTACAAGAACAATGGAATATGATTGTTATTACATTTTTGGGCAAGGCTAGGCAATTTGAGTTCAACCTTGGTAAGACCATGTCATGATTTTCAACACCGCTAATGAAGCACTACTGAAATAACATTTCACTTTTTCCTTCAAAATATTTCAAGGCAAAGACTAAGTTTATGCCCAATAAATAAAGGTTAGTCTTATTAAAAGTTGTGAAATGTTTATGCATATAGGTAAGTATATATGTATACATGAGTATGAGCACATAAACAAACAAGTTCCATGAAATAGCCCTCCACTTATTCACTTCTATTATATAGTCACTTGACAACAATTTAGGTAATAAAACATAGAATGCTTTGTTCTATGCACTTTATGTTAGATTTGGTGGCTCTGAGGTACTTCCACATAGGCGGTGCCCAGCATGTGAAAGTTACCAAGCACATTTCTCCCTAGTGACTTTATAAAGAGATTTTATAAAGTTAAGTTGATATTTTATTTTTTAATGTGTGAAAGTGAATTTATGAGGTTGTCGATCACTTTAGTGACTTAAGTGACCTCAACGAATGATTAAGTCATGATCGTTGATCTCATGAGGGAAATATTAGATATTGACCATCTATATCATTGGGAGACCAAGTTTTAAAGGAGTTACACATTGGAAATTTGATAAATGAAACACTTGAGGGAGAGAGGGCACACACTTTGAGGAGAGCTTGAGCACGAAGGTGAAGAGTCACTTTTCTCAAGAAATAGATTGATCTCATGGAGAAGTGAGAGTAACATCAAGAGGAGGGCACATTCTCCAAGGGAAAGTGATGCAGACCCCCTTTCCCTCAAGCCGAGATCCACACAAGTTCTTCACTAAAACCATGCCAAGGGTTAATAAAACCCTTTGGTTGAGCCACAAAGGACTTTGGGTCTCGGGAGTTGGAGAGTCCTGATATATCCCACATCTCTCGACAAATGCTAAAATGTGAATTGTCAACAAGGGTTAACTGCTCCAACGCACACCCCCTGTTGCCACTAAATTTGGCTTTTCGGGACTTGAGAGAACAACCCAACAATCGTTCCTCTTGCCTTATGATTCCCTGAATTCCAAAATGATGAAATATCGAAATGGGTTCAATGTCCCATGGAATGCGCAATATATGGTCTTTCAGGACTCCGCGTACTGGGAGTTCGTGATTCTCGATCCCAACTCACTCGTCGCGTCAATTCTCGAATTCCAAAATAGCGACCCTTTTTAGGGATTTCGTGTACCGGGAGTTTGAAACTCTCGGTTCCAAAAAGCACTTGTCTCCTCTACTTCCCAAACAATGGAAAGCCAAAATGTTGAAATTTCACTTCGATGAAACTTCATGTTTCATGACTTTGGGGTTTTCAAAGCAAAGTGCCTCAGCTCCTTGTCATCAAGATTTCCAAAATGTCGAACCCAGAAATACTAAAATGTTGATGTTTCTCACTAAAGGCACGCTGTGTTTCGCAACTTCGGGGGTTTCAATGCCAAGGGTCCCGATCCTTTTTCAACATAATTTCTAGTATGTCGAACTCCGAAATACCGAAATTCCACTACTGATAATCCCTTTTGCGAACCAGGAGTGCTAGTGCAAAGGACTTTGCAGAAGGAATGAAGGAGCTTCACAACCTAGTTAAGGAACGATTGTTGGGTTCAAGTCAAGAATACAAGTGGAGAGCAGGTCAATACAGGCGAGAACTTCAATTTGAAGTTGGTGATCTGATTCTTGCGCATCTGAGGAAAGAGATGTTTCGAAGGGGAATGTATAATAAGCTGAAGATGAAAAATATTGGACCATGCAAGGTCATAAGGAAATTTGGGGCAAATGCATATGAGATTGAATTACCTAATGGAGTCGGAATCTCATCGATATTCAATGTTGAGGATTTGTACCCTTACAAAGATGAAGAAGCAGGAACAAAGGAGGAACATAAAGAAATTCAATGGACAAAATAGATGCTTGTAGCCAAAAAGCCATAGATGGAAAGCATAATTGACAAAAGGGTTAGCAAAAAGACCAAGAGAAAAGATTATTTTGAATACTTGGTCAAATGGAAAGGACATCCAATTGAAGATGCCAGTTGGGAGGATGAAGCAGTAATTCGTAGGCATGGACAAACCATGCAAGATCTCATGAACAGGAGTTCATGAAAATTTTCAAGCAAGGTAGTATGATGCAGGAGCACCGTACAAAGACAAAGCCGAAGCACATGCCTAGCCAAAGGAATAGTTGGATGCGCATATGGGAAAAAGGAGCACATTTTTATGAAAATGTTTGAAATTTTGAAATTTGAAGCATTAATGTAATAGATAGGAAAAGGTGTACTTACATTTAGGTCTCAGAGATATGAACAAATCTGGAGAGATTACTCCCATTTTTTGGATGTATTAATCATTTATGTCTGTTAATGTAAAGTAGGTAGGTATGAATGTTAGATTAGACAATTTATCAGCATAGGAGGGAAAACGGATATAGACACCCTCACCCTTGTATCATTGTAACATTATCATCATTGAGAGTTGTAGCAGAGAGTTGTAGAGAAGAACCCATGTACAGGACCACTTGAGTTAATATATGAAGCCTTGACTCAATTTTGATGGTGTTATGATGCTTATTGTTTACATTTGTTGAATAGTATGTTTACAGTTGATTTGTTTCTCTGTTATGCATTTGTTTCAATGTTGTGTTGTGTGTATGATTTCATGGTGAATGTATGAAGTATGAGAGAGGAGAAGAATGAGTTTCAATTGTTTCTCTTCCTGATAATTCCTTCAAGGAGTGCAGTGAACGTCCACAAGGTGTGCGTTGACAAGGGTCTGAGTTTTATCTTATAAAGCATACGAGAGATACCATTGTTCTCATACCTGCAGAAGTGCAGGTGAAGCACAGAGTCATGCAAGGTGTGCGTAGGTTGGCTAAAGCCTTAGAACTTATAAATTAAGATGAAGGTTGAGGGACCACTGTTGAAAAGAGTGCATAGGGTCGAAGACTCAAATAACTAGAGGTTATTTGAAATCTTGCCGCAAGGAGTGCGAGCAGAGATCCTTTTGGAATCTTGAGTTTACAAGTGAAATTTCAGGAGGGATTTAACCTTTGAAGTACTCAAAGGGAGACAGAGATCGAAGTCATCTCATAGAAGTCAAGTTCAGGAGGGAGAACACCAATCCATTTGGACATGAGTCATTGAGGAGTGAATCTATTGGTTAGAATTCTCCTAGAGAACTCGTGAAATCGTGAGGACTGTAGGATCCATAGGAGCTGCGAGGTGGTTAGGAGTTAGATGAATCTACCACTCTGACATCAAGAATCAACGTGGATAATTGATCGTGGTCTATTTGAGCCATCAGATCATTTCTAGAATTTGGGACCCATAAGTCTGGAGTGCAGGCCAAAACCCTTGGTCATTCAAACTTCCAGTTCGCGAAAGGGATTATCAATAGTGGAATTTCATAATTTCGGTATTTCGGAGTTCAGCATACCAGAAATTCTATTGATAAAGGATCAGGACCCTTGGCATTGAAACCCCCGAAGTCATGAAATGCGATGTGACTTTAGTGAGAAACATCGACATTTCAATATTTAAGGGTTCGGAATTTCGAAAATCTTGATGACAAGGAGCCGGGGCACTTTGCTTTGAAAAACCCGAAGTCATGAAACATGAAGTGTCATTGGAGTGAAATTTTAGCATTTCAGATTTCTAGGGTCTGGGAAGTAGAGGAGAGAAGTGATTTTTGGAGGTGAGAGTTTCAAACTCCCAGTACGTGAAATCCCTAAAAAGGGTCGTTATTTTGGAATTCAAGAATTGGCACGACGAGTGAGTTGGGATTGAGAATTGCGAACTCCCAATATGCGGAGTCCGGAAAGACCATCGATCGTGCATTCCATGGGACGTTGAACCCATTTCGGTATTTCATCATTTCAGAATTCCGGGAATCGTAAGGTAAGAGGAATGATTGTTGAGTCGTTCGCTCAAGTCCCGAAAAGCCGAATTTCGTGGCAACAGGTGGTGTGCGTTGGAGCAGTCAACCATCGTTGACAATTCACATTTCGGCATTTGTCGAGAGCTATGGGATATATCAGGACTCTCCATATCCTGAAACCTGAAGTCCTTTGTGGCTCAAACAAAGGGTTTGATTAAACATTGGCATGGTTTTAGTGAAGATCCTGTGTGGATCCCGACTCGAGGGAAAGGGGGTTTGCATCAAAAAAAGGGAGGTTCATACAGATAGAGGAGGGGCATGATTTCCAGGGAAGGAGAGGGTTCATACAAATGAAGGAGGGAATGATTTTCAAGAGGATAAGAGGGCACGTTTTTCCATAAATTACAACATTAAATGTTGAGTTGACAGTAATAAAAAGGGAGGTCGTACATCACTGTTTAGAGGTCGTACAATAGCAGAGAGGCACAAAAATCAAGGCAAGAGGATGGAAATTTTTTCCAAGTGTTTAGATATATGAAATTAATGCAGAACAATATTGCCAATGTGCACAAATATCAAGATTTTATTTGTTGTTAAAAGGAATGTACATTCCAGAAAATGGGGATTGTTTTGTGTGGTTTTTAGCACACAAATCGAGGAGGTTTGTTGGCACATTTTTAAAGAATTTTTGTTGTTGATTACTTGTTGTTGTAAACTCTAATATGAAATTTCTCTGAGCTCAATAAGAAAACTCTCCTTGAACAAGCTTTCCCAAGTTGCATTTTTTCCAAGGGCATTGCCCAGAAATTCCTAGTGTTATATGGAGTGATTTCTTTGTTGTTCATTATTATTTCCACTATTATTTTAGTTTCATATCTCTATCATATAGTATTTCTTGTTTATTGTTGAATCTTTATAGGAGGTTGAAATATGTTTATGACTTAGTATATATATGAGCTAAAATTTCTACATGGTATCAGAACCAGTGCTCTGAAGTTCAACACACAAGAGAGTTGGCACTTGATTTGTAGTGCATTGCAAAGGGGTTTTGCCTAGAAGAACTGAAGGTAAGAAAGTGAATGAAGATATGCAAAATAATCAAAATAATATTATGAATCATGAAGATATGAAACATAACATGTTGTCTATAGGGAATCATGAACCTTTGAGTGAGATATGGGTATTGTTATAATATTTTGTGTATCAAATATGGATGTGAAGGATTTAACCATGGTTGGGGGATAAATCCAAGGAATCGGGCCTTGAAAAAATATTGTTGTGTTAATAGGCCATGATTAAATATGATGCAGACCCCCTATCCCTCCCGAGGGATGCGCGACCTCCCAGTCAGTATCTTCTGGTTCTGGAGCCAAAATGGATCTTCCGGTCCCGAACTAGAACCCTTCGAACGAACACACAGGTCCCTTCACCAATGCTCAGTTGGATTTTCCAAGCGCCAAGCGTGAGTTCCCACAGCACACGACCAGGGGTCGTGACCTTACACCAAACTAAAAAGGGCACTTATCGGGGATCAAGACTTCATGAGTCAAGCATCTCATTCCTTTGTCCTCCAAACCTCTGGAAGCCGAAATGTTGAAATGTCCCATCACTTGTTCCTTCGATATTTTGTGTTTTGTGAAATCAGGACACAAGGAGTATCCTTGTTCCTTGGAATCTCCGGTCGTCGAAAAGCCGAAATGTCCCAGCGCCTTATCCTCCAAGTTTTGTTTTGTGAATCATGACTTCAAGTTTCATGATTTTGGGAAATCCGGTTATAAAGGATATCTCTTCCCCTTGGAACCCCCGGTGGCCAAAATTATGAAATGTCGAAAGGGGTGATCGGTACTTTTACCGAAAAGGAATTTTAGATTTCACAACTTCACAAATCCTGACTCTTCAGCTCTCAAAACCTAAAATGCCGAAATACCGAGGACTGGGACTTCACAAGACAAGTGTCTCGTCCCTTCATTCTTTGAACCCCCAGTTGCCAAAATGCTGAAATGTTCTGGCACCTATTCTTTCGGGTTTTTTCATTTTGTGAAACATGGGTGCAAGGGATATCTCTGCTCATTTGAATCCCTGGTTGCTGAAATTACGAAAAGGTCTTAACAACTCTGGCTTACACTATTCCTCCAAAGGCTTTCAGGGTTTCTCGATTTTGCGAGTTGGGACTCCACGTCACCTAAATCCTGGCCTCTCAAACACCTGGGTCTCGAAATGCCAAAATAACAATCCATGACAAAGCGCTACTAGCTTTCATGATTCAGGAAGTCACGATGAAAGTGTTCCCTTTCTCCCCTGTCTTTCGGATTCCTAGTCGCCGAAATATCGAAATGATGAAATGCTTTGGACATCAAACAACCCTCGCTGCTAACCTCCTCATAGCTCCACCTTATCCAATGGCTGGTGGGGTTTCAGCACTTCACCTCAAGCACTCTCCATCATCCATTCAGATCTTCAGGATCTCCCCTCCTAGATCTACGGAGCGTTAAATCCTGTGCTTCTCCCTTAAATCGGGCGATCTACGCGATCTTCCACCATGATCCAACGCTTGACGGTGTTCTTCCTCCTGAGATTTTACTCACTTCAGACTTAGAATATTTTCTAAGTCTTTGAAAACTCAATCTTTGTTCCTTCCATGGAATGAGTTCTTAGATCTTGATAACACTTTCTAAAGCGTTATCCCTCCTGAGCTTTGTCTGGTTCAGACTTCGATTTCCCGCACACTCCTTGTGTCTAAGGGATTTCGATAACTCAGATCCACAGTATTTCTCATAGAGAAATTCCTCTTGATCTCCTTACATTCCTCTCTGGCTCAATGCACACCTTGCAAAGCTTCCAATGAAGAGAAACAATTGAAAGTGGAAAAACTCATAGTTCCATCCACTTGTTCATGTAAACAAAAAATACAGGAAAATGTACACAGTCCACACACCATACATTTGGATCAATTTTCCATTTTTTTATATTTACAAGTGCCCAATGGCTACATAATACATTCAAAAATTACAGTAACTCAAAACACTGAGATCTCCTGCTAACTCGCAGTTCTCGCTTATAGTTAATTTCTCTCTGTATTCCCCCTCTCTCTCACTGGGGGTACAAATTTATACATAACTCAAAAATGTTTCTATGGTTTTTCCCTGGCTATTTTCCTACTCTAACATTCATCCTACACTATATTAGTTTAGTCGCATTCTAGAGCCGAAGTGGAAACTCCTACTCTGTTTACAATTTCGAAACATTGCCTCAAAGGGTAAAATTCGGCACTAGTTCAAGTGTGCCTCCAAAGGTGAATTCCAGTGCTGAGTGAAGGAGGATTTCAAAATCGGTTGCAACTGTCAATGTTGAATTTCTGGAAGAGCTCGCACATGTTGAGTGGTTCTTCCTCTGCGTGCTTTCCAGCGATGCTCCTGCATCACACTCCCCTTGACAAAAATTCATGGACTCCTGTCCATGAGCTCCTCTACTGATTTTCCCTGGTTCTGGATAACAACTTCATTTTCCCAAATGGAATATTCTATTGGGTGTCCCTTCCATTTGACCGGATACTCCAAATAAGTCTTCCTCCTGGTCGTTTTTCCAATCCTCTGATCCAAAATTTTCTCCATCTGTGGATTTTATGCCACAGGCATCTGTTTCTCCCACTGAATCTTTCCTTGATCTTCTGACCCTTCTGTGTCATGTTTCCTATAAGGATATAGGTCTGAAACATTGAATATGGGTGAAATTCCCACACCATCTAGCAGTTCGATCTCATAGGTGTTTGCATCAAACATCCTCAAGATCTTACAGGGTCTTATCTTCTTCATCTTTAATTTGTTATATGTTCCCCTAGGGAACCTTTCCTTCATGATATGTGATAAAACTTGATATCCCACTTCAAATTGAAGTTCCCTGCAATGTTTATCATCTCTATGTTTTTATTTCTGATTAGAACTATGTAATTGTTCTTTGATCTGACTATGGAGTCTCTGCATTTCAACAGCAAAATCCTTTGCTCCAGCGCTTCTGATCTCTCCCTATTCCAAGTCCCTTAACTCAGACACTCCCCTGGGTTGCATTCCATAGAGTATTTGGAATGAACTCCTTCTTGTCCTCCTGTTTGGTGAGTCATTGTATGCAAATTATTCTTGTGGAAGAATCTGATCCCATTGATTATGATGTTCAATAACAATACTCCTTAATAAATTCCCCAAACTTATATTTACCACCTAAGTCTACCCATCTGTCTGAGGGTGATAAGTTGAGCTGAAGGAAAAATATATCCCCATATTCTTCCACAATGTCCTCTAAAAGTGGCCAACAAATTTGGTGTCTTTGTCCGAGACAATGCTCCTGGGTAGACCGTGAAGTCTCACAACTTCTCTGAAAAAAATATTTGCAACATGTGTTGCATCACTGGTCTTCTGGCATGGTATGAAATGTGCCATTTTTGAAAACCTATCCACCACAACAAATATGTAATTGAATCCCCTTTGAGTTCTTGGCAATCCCAACATGAAATCCATGCTTATTGCATCCCAAGGTCTCTCTAGTATTGGCAATGGTTGATACAATCCAGTGTTCTGTATTTTCCCCTTTGCATGTTGGCAGATCCTACATTTGTTCACAAAATTTATCACCTCTGTTCTCATACCTGTCCAATAGTATGAACTGCTCAACTGTGAAAACATTTTATTGTGGTTGAAATGTCCAGCCAATCCTCCACTATGCCTCTCCTTCAAAAGATTGTCTCTTATTGAGCATCTTGGTATGCACAATTGATTTCCTTTGAACAACAATCCATCCTGAACCATATACTCTGTCCACTAAATTTTATCTCTTAGTACAGGGCTTGTACATGCTTCATAGGCCTCCTTGAAATCTGTTGTTGGAAACAACTACCACACTTAGAGGGGGGGGGTGAATGAGTGTGGGGCTCTTTTTCCCAAAACTTCCTTTTTGCACAAAACTCATCAATTAGTATTCAACATTTATTCATTACCCATTGTTGTCATTTATAACCAGTTAGATGTAGGCACATATCAACAACATATATAAACAATATATCATCAACAAGTCATCATCACAATGGACACAAAGAACACAAGATGTATGTACATTTTTTTTTTATTACGGACTACAATCCTTGGGGTTTATCAGCAACAACTGAATAGAGTACAACTCTACAAGAGCACCAGCTCTATATGCAAGACTCAAATTACATTCTCAGCACCAATTGAGATGAGGCAAAAATCCTCAACATATATCAATCTTTCAACAGGCACACGACCTGTCAGTAGTGCAGCCCACATCTGTATGCTCCCTGGATCATTACAACCCACATGTGAATGTGGCCAGTGTATAATGTAACAAGCATATGCTCTTGAGCAACTAGGGTTTTGCTTTGCTTCACATGCTCAGATCCTCTGCAACCTGCAATCACTTTTTCTTTTGTATTCCACTGTCCAAACTGACCCATAGTTAGTCACAACACATCCAAGATCTCCAATAGCTTTCTCATGCTTCATAATAAATCAATATGAATGCTATCTCAATCATGTATAAATAACTAGTATACCATAGCAATCATGTCACTATTGAATCACAAGAGTGATGCTCACTCCATCAACCAAATCAACCATGTTGAGACACATTATAGAAGCCATACCAAGAATTCGCTAATCATTCACAACATATAAAACAATAGTATCTATCAAGACAATAATGTATCCATACCAGTGTCTCAGTGATAGATTTGAGGCCATAGAATGCAGATATGGAACCTGTCTCATCATTCAAGAGCTTGGGACTAGCTCAAAAACAAATCTCCATGATTTTTTTCAGTCCATGCTCCTTGTACACAGTTAGCCCACATGTACACTCACTCTATACACATCTAGCCCGCGTGTACATGCACCCTATACACAGACAACCCACGTGGGCATAAAAAAATAGGGTTTTTTGTGAATCCGAGACTTTTTCCATCAAGATCTCCAACATTGACGAAACTTTGATGCGTCCATGAGATCCTCCTCTCCCTCTCTTCCATAGAATAGATATTCAATCATGCTCAAGATGTAATGATCCCAAGCCATTATGCAAGGATCATCATTGTTTTGGTGTCTTTTAAAAACTTTTACTGAGTGAGGTATTTCGTTAAACAATTTTCTGATCTACTTATTCAGTTGTGTTTAGATGTGTGTATGCAGCAAATAAGAGAAAGAGATAACCATGGAACATACCTCAACCATAAGCAATAAGATAGACAAGCCAAAACATCTCAAATCTTCTTTATTCATAAAATAGAGAAACCTGCTACAATGAAGATGCCAATCTGAAATACTCAACAGATGGCCAAGAAGATACACAATAGATATGAGCTGCTACAAAATTCTCCTGCTAACACAAAAGATACATCCAAAGGCTAGATAAGAGATGAAGACCAATGCCAAGTGCCAAACCCCTCAAACTGGAAGATGCCATGCTATGCTGGATAACTGAAGCTCATCAACAATTCGTCCCTAGTGCAAAAGATGTCCAATCATCTCAAGAAAGGTGTCAAATAGTAGATTGGGTGATGGTAAGAATAACCCAGGTGCCAGAATCTCCAAGATCCCTCTCAATCTTTGTAGATCTGAAATCCCCCACTGAATGGTGCGCCCCACTGGATGACTGAAGCCCTAGATAATTCCGCCCTGCTGAACGAGGATTCAAAATGCTCTGAAACTCCCCAGGAATATAGATCGGGCCACTGCAAGTCACTAGGTGAAGTCTCAGGGTCAGATCTGAAGTGTAACCCCTCCAAACGGACTAGATCTGGATCTCAAAAACGCCATCCTTCTCTTCAATTCGTCCCACTGCTCAAGAAATAATCTGAGCCATAAAACTATCTTAGAAAGCACTAGATCTAATTTCCAAGTCCCTACAATGAAAACCCAAGTGATATAATCCTCAACAACCCGACCAATCTCCTATAGCGAATCCCTCTCCAAAGATGGTGCACCCCTCTAGCTGGAAACCCTCAACTGGTGCGCTCTCTCTCTATCTATACATGAAACTGATGTAGAATCCTCCTGCAACTGAGTAGATCTAGAAATAGAATGGTGTGGGAGAGTATTGCATATACGAGACCAAGTTTGGGACAAGATAGGTGGTATCTTTCACCATCGAATCGTCCTCTAGGGTTTGTTATGTCAAAACCCTCAAAACCCCCAAGAGATGGGCTCACTAGCTAAAGCTAGATGTCAAAATAAGATCATACATGAATGAATGAGAAGAGGCCCTTGCATTTCCTTTATAATTTTTGGCTCACCTTGTCCCTCCAAAATGACTTTCATTTTATTAATATTCAATTAATTAATTAAATCACTTTAATTAATTAATTAACCTTTTTACCTTTGAAAAGATCATTATCACTCTGTGTGGATTCCCTGGCCACTAAAAGTCACTTCTAGCCATCCCATCCTATAGTGTCGATCCTCCCAATTCCAATGAGCTACTACACTGAGAGGTTCCTCCAAGTAATGTGCCCAAAATGACCTCTTCAGTGATTTTAATTAACTTATAGCTCAAAATAGTCAAAATCATGGAAATCATCGGAATGGAATGAAACCAAAGCCAACCTGTGTGGAATGGATCATAATGATGGAATATGATGATAAATTCCAACTGGACCCCACAATGCCTCTCAAATACCCCTGTACTCGCTATAACATCCATCTGGCTACTCTGGTCATCATAAGTCTCTGCCCTGTGATGATGTCCCAAAGTGGGGACATTATAGTCCTCCCTGCTAGAAAATTGCTTGTCCTCAAGAAATAACCGAATCCCCTCAAGTATAATGCTAGGATCCCATGTCCACCTGTGGGATACATAGTAGAACCCATCCAAAGATGAACAATAGTACACTCCACCGCCTGGATCCCATATCAGGAAGTGAACTACAATACTCTGTCAAGCGTAGTCCTGAAAGATATCAAACCTGTGAACCTCCTACATATGACACATGACCTCATCTCAGAATGAGTCCATCCTCCCAATATCTACCAAGATCGACATAGCCTCCATCAATTGCACATGCTGTTGTCAGAATGAGGTACTACAAGACCTCCGTGAGATACCTGCAAGCGACGCACTCCACTTAACATTGAAGCTCAATGGAAAGTTAGAATAAATTTCACCTGCAATGGTCCACTCTCTCCTGTGAATCTATGAAATAGACAATCCTACAATCCCCGGGTCCCATGCTAACCTGTGTCGAATATCCTCATGCTGACACTGTGCTACTCTGACCATGACTGTCTGCCCCTTGCATATATACTGGATCCTCAAGCTGAAATACCCATGACAACCTGACCTATTGTCTAGACACTGTATCTGTAAAGGTATCTCTGTAGAATAAGTACATGTCCAAATATCTCCATGCCCTTTCATGATGATCAAGAGAAAGAAAAGGTCTTGCCCCATAGGACAAGTACCCACAAACCCACTCCAAACCAACCCAAGGTGGAGTGTGTGGCTCTCTAGTACAACCTGGGTCAACATGAACATCATGCTAACAAACCAGATTCCTAGGTCCCATGGAAAATTTGGAAGTTTATCACTTCCAATCTCCTCTAATTTCTCTTGTATGAGACTGATCACTGTCAGAAGCCCTCTGTGCTCATCTGCTATCCTCGTCATGCTGTTGTCAATGATAAATGTGTCGGAAAATGATAACAGAGATATCTGTGGATGACTGTAGAGCTGAAAAATACCACCTACCTCGGTCAATCCCAAGGACTCGATCAGAAGCCCATCCATCGGTATCCATGATAGATGCTCTCCTGTGGTCATCACTAAAATCCAATCATCAGGCACAACCAGAAGTAACTCTTCCAACTGCTGGTAAACCAATCTCCATCTCCCATCACCCATGCAACTACTGAAATGGTGAAGGTGATCCCCCACAACTATGTGTTTCTGTGAATGAGTGACATCCGCATACTCCCCTAAGTGCGTCTCCTCCCTGCAAGGCACTATACCCCTCTAAATATCATGATACAACTCGGATGTCTCTGTGGGCTAGCACTCCTCACTATATGCTCCAGCCTACCCATGTCATCTCCTATAGACTCATGTTGCATCATAGATCCCAGGCATACTGCTGGATCAACCTCTACATGGAGGTCAACTGCTCTCAAAACATGAGTGGAAGTGTCATCCATCATGTGGTGCTCCTCTGCTAGATCATCAACATCTCCTAGCATCGTGACTGAATGATATATCTGAGTGTCCACTAAGACCGATGAAGTGGATCTCTGACAAACCTCCTCAAGAAACTCAACTGATCTAGACTCTAATTCTTGAAGGGTTTTTTATGTGCCTCTCAAGAATCCTTGAGTGCTCTCTAACTCCTGAGTGAGTCGAACCATCTCCAACTCCTTCTCCCTCAAAGCTTCTTGATAGATCTCACCAACCCTCAGTATATAATCCATGTCTGTCAACAACTACTTGTAGTCAGTCCTCATCATAGATACTCTCTCCCAGAGAGTGTGAAAATTATCCATGGAAAATCCTCCATCTGAGCTACCCTGTGCCATTGATGATCTCCAACTGTAATCTGCCATCACCGCATGCATGTCATCAATACGTCTAGTGGCTTCCATGATCATAGCCTCACTAACTCTCAACTGTGATGCTAAGTGGTGTGACCCCTGATCATGGTCATTATGAGGTGCCATCTCATACCCCTCACTACTAGTGTCAGTCCTGTTAGTGCCAACTCTAGAATCCCCAAAAGCACTCTCTGCATACGATGACATGTTGAATTGTCCACTGTCAACTGTGCTGAAGGGTACTCCTGTATGCCACTGCACCCCATCACTAGGTGTTATCTCCCCCTGAATCACACTGTATCTTGTATGAGAAGTTGTATCCTCCTGTGCACTCAACCTACTACTATCATCTGCGCCTAGATCCCATATAGCTATGTCAAAACACATGCTATGGTCATCCTGAATACTAAAGAGTGCATCCTCATCAATGCAGGTCGATCCTGGAAGTAAGTGCTCCATCAATCTATCAACCTCTGCAACCTGCTCAACAAATGGAGTCTCCAATAGCTGTGACTCCATCTCCTCTGGCTGACCTGTATGTGTGAGGTCAACTCCTTCTACGTCCTGTACCTCCTCCTGGACCTGTGGCTCTACCTGTCCATGGTGTGCATCCCTCACACTAAGCTCATCCATCATACCTGTCATGCCATTGATCTCCTCATGTGACGTAGCTATCATGGGTGTTTGAACAGGTGATAGATGTGCCATAGCCCCCATAGGAAGCTCATCATCTCTAGGTGCTAACATGTGTGACTCCTCACTAGTGTCACCACACTACTGAGGCATAAGGTCATCAATGGTATGTGATATGTCTACTGAGACACTGGTTCTATCATCCTATCCATCCAGCTGCCTATCCACTACACAAGGGCCATCCTCCTCCTCAAGCATGCAAGCACCACTAGCCTCTGTGCAAGAGTCATCATCACTATCCT
Organism: Picea engelmannii; assembly: GCA_009831015.1. Lineage (NCBI taxonomy): Eukaryota > Viridiplantae > Streptophyta > Pinopsida > Pinales > Pinaceae > Picea > Picea engelmannii. Next base: position 983,124 of record ML784364.1, on the reverse strand, counting down.
TTGAGGTAGATTCACTATAACTAGCCTCTGTGCAAGAGTCACTATCATCATCGGAATGCCCCAGATAAGCCTCAATCGATCCATCCTCACATGCCTCATCATCAATGTCCTCTCGTACCTCAACAATATGCTTCTTACCCTTACCCCTACACCTATGAGCAGGTTCCCAAGGCACCTTGCAACTGTAGCAACGTTTTGTGATCGTACTGGGTGTGGGGTTTCTTTGTTTTTCCCTCCTAGTAGGTGTGGTATTCCACCCAAAGGCTGCTCTAATTTCCTCAATTGCCTTGAACACACCTGCAATCATCTTTTTGCTCCAACTAGGATTTTTATAGGATAGGAACCATTGGAATGTTATGAGCCCTTTGAAAATATTGATGGTTGTATATTCCCTTTCACACTCCTCAATCCTCATAAGAATATCCATCTTATTGTAAATTTTCTAATCCCCATTGGTTGGTAGGAATCTAAGCTCCGATACCACTGTAATGATCCCAAGCCATTATGCAAGGATCATCACTGTTTTGGTGTCGTTTTAAAACTTTTACTAAGTGAGGTAGTTCGTCAAATAGTTTGTTGATCTGCTTGTTCAATTGTGTTTATATGTGTGTATGCAGCAAATAAGAGAAACAGATAACCATGGGACATACCTCAACCATAAGAAATAAGATAGACAAGCCAAAACATCTCAAATCTTCTTTATTCAAAAAATAGAGAAACCTGCTACAATGAAGATGCCGATCTGGAATATTCAACAGATGGCCAAGAAGATACACAATAGATATGAGCTACTACAAAATTCTCCCTCTAATACAAAAGATACCTCCAAAGGATAGATAAGAGATGAAGACCAATGCCAAGTGCCAAACCCCTCAAACTGGAAGATGCCACGCTCTGCTGGATAACTGAAGCTCATCAACAATTTGGCCCTGGTGCCAAATATGTCCAATCATCTCAAGAAATGTGTCAAATAGTATATCGGGTGATGGTAAGAATAACCCAGGTGCCCGAATCTCCAAGATCCCTCTCAATCTCTGTAGATCTGAAATCCCCCACTGAATGGTGCACCCCATTGGATGACTGAAGCCCTAGATAATTCGACCCTGCTGAACGAGGCCTCCAAATGCTCTGAAAATCTTTGGGAATATAGATCGGGACACTGCAAGTCACTAAGTGAAGTCTCAGGGTCAGATCTGAAGTGTCACCCCTCCAAACGGACTAGATCTGGATCTCAAAAACGCCCTCCTTCTCTTCAATTCGTCCCACTTCTCAAGAAATAATCTGAGCCATAAAACTATCTTAGAAAGCACTAGATCTCATGTCCAAGGCCCTACAATGAAAACCCAAGTGATAGAATCCTCAACAGCCCGACCAATCTCCTACAACGAATCCCTCTCCAAATATGGTGTGCCCCTCTTGCTAGAAACCCTCAACTGGTGCGCTCTCTCTCTCTATCTACACATGAAACTGATGTAGAATCCTCCTGCGACTGAGTAGATTTGGAACTAGAATGGTGTGGGAGAGTATTGCATCTCTGAGACCAATCTTGGGACAAGATAGGTGGAATCTTTCACCACCGAATCGTCCTCTAGGGTTTGTTATGTCAAAACCCTCAAAACCCCCAAGAGATGGGCTCACTAGCTAAAGCCAGATGTCAAAATAACATCATACATGAATGAATGAGAAGAGGCCCTTGCCTTTCCTTTATAATTTCTGGCTCACCTTGTCCCTCCAAAATGACTTTCATTTTATTAATATTTAATTAATTAATTAAATCATTTTAATTAATTAATTAACCTTTTTACCTTTGAAAAGCTCATTATCTCTCCTTGTGGCTTCCCTGGACACTGAAAGTCACTTCTAGCCATCCCATCCTATAGTGTTTCTCCTCCCGATTCCAATGAGCCACTACACTGAGAGTTTCCTCCAAGTAATGTGCCCAAAATGACCTCTTTAGTGATTTTAATTAACTTATAGCTCAAAATAGTCAAAATCATGGAAATCATCGGAATGGAACGAAACCAAAGCCAACCTGTGCGGAATGGCTCATAATGATGGAATATGATGATAAATTCCAACTGGACCCCACAATGCCTCTCAAATACCCCTGTACTTTCTATAACATCCATCTGGCTACTCTGGTCATCATAAGTCTCTGCCCTGTGATGATGTCCCAAAGTGGGGACATTACAGTCGTCCCTGCTAGAAAATTTCTTGTCCTCAAGCAATAACCGAATCCCCTCAAGTATAATGCTAGGATCCCATGTCCACCTGTGGGATACATAGTAGAACCCATACAAAGATGAACAATAGTACACAACACCCCCTGGATCCCATATCAGGAAGTGAACTGCAATACTCTATGAAGCGTAGTCCTGAAAGATATCAACCCTGTGAACCTCCTGCATATGACACATCACCTCATCTCAGAATGAGTCCATCCTCCCAATCTCTAAAAATATCCACACGGACTCCATCAAATGCACATGATGATGCCAGAATGAGGTACTACGAGAGCTCCATGAGATACCTGCAAGAGGTGCCCTCCACTCAACACTGAAGATCAATGGGAAGTTAGAAAAACTTTCCCCTACAATGGTCCACTCTCTCCTGTGAATCTGTGCAATTCCCAATCCTATAATCCCCAGGTTCCATGCTAACCTCTTTTGAAGATCCTCATGCTGACACTGCGCTACTCTAACCATGACTGTCTGCCCCCTGCATATATACTAGATCCTCCTCTCCTGGATACTCAAGCTGAAATACTCGTGAAAACCTGACCTGTTGTCTAGATACTGTATCTCTAAAGGTATCTCTATAGAATAAGTACATGTCCAAACATCTCCATGCCCTGTCATGATGATCAAGTGGAAGAAAAGGTCTCGCCCCATAGGACAAGTACCCACAGACCCACTCCAAACAAACCCAAGGTGGAGTGTGTGGCTCTCTAGTACAACCTGGGTCAACATGAACATCGTGCTAACAAACCAGATTCCCAGGTCCCATGGAAAATTTGGAAGTTTATCACTTCCAATCTCCTCTAATTTCTCTTGTGTGAGACTGATCACTATCAGAAGCCCTCTGTGCTCATCTTCTATCCTCGTCATGCTGTTGTCAATGATAAATGTGTCGGAAAAGGATAACATAGATATCTGTGGCTGACTGTAGAGCTGAAAAATACCACCTACCCCGATCAATCCCAAGGACTCGACCAGAAGCTCATCCATCGGTATCCATGATAGATTCTCTCCTGTGGTCATCACTAAACTCTAATCATCAGGCACAACCAGAAGTAACTCCTCGAACTGCTGGTAAACCAATATCCATCTCCCATCACCCATGCAACTGCTGAAACGGTGAAGGTGATCCCCCACAACTATGTGTTGCTATGAATGAGTGACATCTTCATACTCCCCTAAGTGTGTCTCCTCCCTGCAAGGCACTATACACCTCTGAATATCATCATACAACTAGGCATGTCTCTGTGGGCTAGCACTCCTCACTATATTCTCCAGCCTACCCATGTCGTCTCCTGGAGACTCATGTTGCATCATAGATCCGTGGCATACTGCTGGATCAACCTCTACATGGAGGTCAATTGCTCTCAAAACATGAGTGGAAGTGTCATCCATCATCTGGTTCTCCTCTGCTAGATCATCAGAATCTCCTAGCATCATGACTGAATGATATATCTGAGTGTCCACTAAGACCGATGAAGTGGACCTCTGACAAACCTCCTCAAGAGACTCAATTGATCTAGACTCTGATTCTTGAAGGGTTTTTTGTGTGCCTCTCAAGAATCCTCAAGTGCTCTCCAACTCCTGAGTGAGTCGAACCATCTCCAACTCCTGCTCCCTCAAATCCTCTTGATAGATCTCACCAACCCTCAGTAGATAATCCCTGTCTGTCAACAACTGTTGGTAGTCAGTCCTCATCATAGATACTCTCTCTCGGAGAGTGTGATAATTATCCATGGAAAATTCTCCATTTGAGCTACCTAGTGCCATTGATGCTCTCCAATGGTAATATGCCATCACTGCATGCATGCCATCAATACATCTAGTGGCTTCCATGATCATAGCCTCACTAACTCTCAACTATGTTGCTAAGTGGTGTGACCCATTATCATGGTCATGCTGAGGTGCCATCTTAGACCCCTCACTACTAGTGCCAACTCTAGAATCCCCCAAAACACTCTCTGCATACGATGACATGTTGAATTGTCCACTGTCTACTGTGCTGCTGGGTACTCCTGTATGTCACTGCACCCCATCACTAGTTGTTATCTCCCCCTGAATCACAATGTATCTTGTATGAGCAGTTGTATCCTCCTATGCACTCAACCTACTACTATCATCTGCGACTGGATCCCATATAGCTATGTCCAAACACATGCTATGGTCATCCTGAATACTAAAGAGTGCATCCTCATCAATGCAGGTCGATCCTGAAAGTAAGTGCTCCATTAATCTATCAACCTCTGCAACCTGCTCAAATAATGGAGTCTCCAATAGATGTGACTCCATATCCTCTGGCTGATTTGTATGTGTGAGGTCAACTCCTTGTACATCCTGTACCTCCTCCTGGACCTGTGGGTCTACCCTTCCATGGTGTGCATCCCTCACACTAAGCTCATCCATCATACCTGTCGTGCCACTGATCTCCTCATGTGACGTGGCTATCATGGGTGTCTGAACATGTGATAGATGTGCCACAACCCCCATAGGAAGCTCATCATCTCTAGGTTCTAACACGTGTGACTCCTCACTAGTGTCACCACACTGCTGAGGCGTATGGTCATCAATCGTATGTGATATGTCTACTAAGACATTGGTGCTATCATCCTATCCATCCAACTGCCTATCCACTACACAAGGGCCATCCTCCTCCTCAAGCATGCAAGCACCACTAGCCTCTGTGCAAGAGACATCATCACTATCCTTTGAGGTAGAGTCACTATCACTATCCTCTGTGAAAGAGTCACTATCATCATCAGACTGCACCAGATAAGCCTTGATCCATCCATCCTCACATGCCTCATCATCACTGTCCTCTCGTACCTCAACAATATGCTTCTTACCCTTACCCCTACGCCTATGATCAGGTTCCCAAGGCACCTTGCAACAGTAGCAATGTTGTGTGCTCCTATTGGGTGTGGGGTTTCTCTACTTTTCCCTCCTAGTGGGCATGGTATTCCCCCCAAAGGATGCTCTAATTTCCTCAATTTCCTTGAGCCCACCTCCAATCTTCTTTTTGCTCCAACTAGGATTTTTCTAGGATAGGAACCATTGAAATGTTATGAGCCCTTTAAAATTATTGATGGTTTTATATTCTCTTTCACACTCCTCAATCCTCATAAGAATATCCATCTTATTGTAACTTTGCTAATCCCCACTGGTTGGCAAGAATCTAAGCTCTGATACCACTGTAATGATCCCAAGCCATTATGCAAGGATCATCACTGTTTTGGTGTCTTTTTAAAACTTTTACTGAGTGAGGTATTTCATCAAACAGTTTGTTGATCTACTTGTTCAGTTGTGTTTAGATGTGTGTATGCAGCAAATAAGAGAAAGAGATAACCATGGAACATACCTCAACCATAAGTAATAAGATAGACAAGCCAAAACATTTCAAATCTTCTTTATCCATAAAACAGAGAAACCTGCTACAATGAAGATGCCGATCTGGAATACTCAACATATGGCCAAGAAGATACACAATAGATATGAGCTGCTACAAAATGCTCTCGCTAATACAAAAGATACCTCCAAAGGCTCGATAAGAGATGAAGACCAATGCCAAGTGCCAAACCCTTCAAACTGGAAGATGCCACGCACTGCTGGATAACTGAAGCTCATCAACAATTCATCCCTGGTGCCAAATATGTCCAATAATCTCAAGAAAGGTGTCAAATAGTAGATCGGGTGATGGTAAGAATAACCCAGGTGCCCGAATCTCCAAGATCTCTCTCAATCTTTGTAGATTTGAAATCCCCCACTGAATGGTGTGCCCCACTGGATGAGTGAAGCCCTAGATAAATCATCCCTGCTAAAGGAGGCCTCCAAATGCTCTGAAAATCCCCGGGAATATATATCCGGCCACTGCAAGTCACTAGGTGAAGTCTCAGGGTCATATCTGAAGTGTAACCCCTCCAAACGGACTAGATCTGTATCTCAAAAATGCCCTCCTTCTCTTCAATTCGTCCCACTGCTCAAGAAATAATCTGAGCCATACAAATATATTAGAAAGCACTAGATTTGATGTCCAAGGCCCTACAATGAAAACCCAAGTGATATAATCCTCAACAACCCGGCCAATCTCCTACAACAAATCCCTCTCCAAAGATGGTGCGCCCCTCTTGCTGGAACCCCTCAACTGGTGCGCTCTCTCTCTATCTACACATGAAACTGATGTAGAATCCTCCTGCAACTGAGTAGATATGGAACTAGAATGGTGTGGAAGAGTATTTCATCTCCGAGACCAAGCTTGGGACAAGATAGGTGGAATCTTTCACCACTGAATTGTCCTCTAGGGTTTGTTATGTCAAAACCCTCAAAACCCGCAAGAGATGGGCTCACTAGCTAAAGCTAGATGTCAAAATAAGATCATACATGAATGAATGAGAAGAGGCCCTTGCCTTTCCTTTATACTTTTTGGCTCACCTTGACCCTCCAAAATGACTTTCATTTTATTAATATTTAATTAATTAGTTAAATCACTTTAATTAATTAATTAACCTTTTTACCTTTGAAAAGCTCATTATCTCTCCTTGTGGCTTCCCTAGACATTGAAAGTCACTTGTAGCCATCCCATCCTGTAGTGTTGCTCCTCCCAATTCCAATGAGCTACTACACTGAGAGGTTCCTCCAAGTAATGTGCCCAAAATGACCTCTTCGGTGATTTTAATTAACTTATAGCTCAAAATAGTCAAAATCATGGAAATCATCGGAATGGAATGAAACCAAATCCAACCTATGCGGAATGGCTCATAATATGGAATATGATGATAAATTCCAACTGAACCCCACAATGCCTCTCAAATACCCCTGTACTCTCTATAACATCCATCTGGCTACTCTGGTCATCATAAGTCTCTACCCTGTGATGATGTCCCAATGTGGGGACATTATACAAGAGATCCACACCAATAGGATTCTCTCACAAGAATCTCTCCATCAATACTCCAAAATATATTCACAAGAAGCTCTCCATTGATCCACAATGATTCTCACCAAATGTACATTTTACAAGAGTTCCTAGCTTCTTATTTATACTTTCATCTTCTAGGTCACTTAACCCATTTTTAGGTTACTTAACCCATTTCTAGGTCACTTAACTTCTTTTCCTTATATTAGGGTTAACCACTTTCCATGAATAGCAAGTTCTCCAATACTTTATCATTTAGATATTCCTTTTTGATTTTGTCACTTTACTTTATCATTTAAATAATGATTTCTTCTTTTCAAGAACTTTTACTTCATTGACCTTTTGGGGCTTCAAGCCATCATATGGGGGTCCTCCAACTTTATAAGGCCATAAATCTCAAACCATGAGGAGTTATGTGACATTCCACATACCACCAGAAATGGCATGTCAAGCACTATCCATCTAGGATAATTTCACCAACATCTTCATTGATCTTCATCTCATTATTCCACATACAAGCATGGGTCCTCCAATCATTCTTCTAGGATAACTCATTCCATAAAGAATCTTCCCATGAGGGCTTTCACCATAAGGGGACCAATTTGGACTTCATCCATTTGTCCACCTTATCAACCATGATAAGACACTAATGATTCATCTTTGCATTGATTGGTTTCCACTTGGACATATATCATTCTCATCAAGGGCATCATATCAATAAATTACTTGACATCAATAAATGACATCAATCAAACCAAACCATTTACATCAATGACATATGATCCAACAATCTCCCAAACAATCAAACCATTGGCATCAATGACAACATGTTCCAACAATCTCCCCCTTTGGCATTGATGGCAATACCAACATTGATTTCAACTCTAATTACCAATAATTGATGTCAACATGTTGACAAGGCATGCTCTACATCAATAGTCAATGTGACTATCTCTCCACATCAATCTCTCCCCATCAATCAACATCAATCACACTAATGTGATTATCTTTTTTATTATAGAATTATGTGATCTCACCATGAGAATACATCAATGTGATTATCTCTCCCTCTTTGACATCAATGGAAAAGGGCCATTCTCCTCTTGGGGTTGCTCCCCATATCTTGTTGCCGCTGTATAATATCTCCCCTTTTGAACAAGGGATATCAATATGATGTAATGGTGAAAATACATCGAACATACTCCCCCTGTTACCATCACTCCCCTTGGAATTATGCCTCTATGTTGTTTCTTCAAATATAGGTCTCTTTTCTAGGTATGTATTTGATAAATATCTCCTCCTAGAATCATGGGAAGAAGAATGAATCCCCCTAAGGGTATGTCTCCCCCTATCTTCTCTGCAAGATGAACAATAAGCTACCATATGACGATCCTTGGACCTGTTCATGCATCAAACTTGTGCCATACCATACATCATGAAACAAAAGATATGTCATTAATGAAATAGAGAATCATGAACAATATATCCCCCAAGTACATCATGTACCAAAATGTTCCCACCATGCACAAAACCCATGTACATCAACCATGTACATCAACAATGTGTCAAAAGATATCATCCATGAAATGTATCCACCATATGCCAACATGTTCGTCTACCAATATGCCAAACAAATACCATCCATGAGTGTACCATCATGCATCATTACTTGCACCTAGCAAGTATATCAACCATGTGTTAATAATATAAGACTCCCCAATGATGTACAACATGACTATCAACTACATGTATCAATGTGTGGCCCATCCACATGAAAAATCCATGCACCATGATATCCAACAATACCATGTGCTTCCAATAATATATCATAAGATATATCAATGAAACTTCAAAAAGTACCAGCCATGTACTCCAACAGATCACCATCAAACTATACTCATGGGTTAGTGTCATGCACCCAATATTTATTTTATATCATAACCTTGCATGATCTCACTTAGAACCATGAAAACCTACAGCAAACAGTGTCAGAACCTGCAATAAACAATGTCATACTCTTCAGTACGGATTTATACCATCACATCAAACTCCAAGCCATGGCATTGCCTTTTTCCCAAGGCTTTTCAACAGACACGCGGCCTGATGCACAACTAAGCACGTGTGCACATGACCTATTCAAGGTCAGAACGCGTGGACACATGAATGTCACCATTTTTACCTTTGTGTGCCTTAGTAAATGACACATTTTAACTTCCCTTCAATCTTTCATTCTGATCTGGTTGCTCTGTCTTCTTCACCCACTTCTGTAGATGACCCTTCTCTTCAGAACTTGAGCTCTGAGTATCCATATTTTCAAAGATGTCTCCCTTTCTTACTTAATTCCTTCTTCTATCCATGCTATGTGAATTCTTCATCATGGACTTTCTTCTTGTGTTCCATCACTCCTGGGATTTGTGTCCAAATCCACTACAATTGTAGCATCTCGTAGAGTTACAGTGAACAGCAATATGTCCTACTTGATCACATCTCCAACACCTTGTGGTGTTATAAAATATTCCATTATATCTCCTTTCATAAGATCTGCATTCAAAATCTTTGTGACCATATCCATTACATGAATAACAACGCCCATGAAAAATACTTTCATACCATTGCTTTGGTGTCCAAAAAATGGCTTCTAGATGTCTTCCTTGCTTTGTACTTTTGAAATTTTCTTTGCCTTGTGTAGATGGTTTCTTTGCAATATTATCTTATTTCTTTGATGGGCTTACCTCATGCTTCTTTGAGGTGCTTTCTTCAACATTTTTATCTTCTCCTTTGTATCCAAGACCTAATTTATCACATGATGGTCTTTGATATTCCAGGATCTCATCCAAGATTCGTGAGCTATTCAAGAATTTGTTTGACTTTTCCACCTTCTTTCTAAGGTCAACAATTTCATCTTCTAAATTGCAACATGAATCTTCCTTTTCATTTATTTGAATCTTCAATAGTTCCTCTATTCTTTTGGCTTCTTCAATTTGGGTCTTGAGATGGACAATAGTTTCAAAACTTTTACTAATCTCATCATCTATATTCATGTCTTCTTTTCCATTCTTTAGTATTGTGATCTCTTATTATTTTTCTTCTAATTTAGAACTCTCTTCTTGTTCTTTGAGCATTCCCTTTAACTTCAAGATGTGCCTTTGACACCTCCTAAGAAACTTCTTAGTGTTATCTGAAAGATAGTTATAGTGTGTATAAAATCGATCACTCCTATACATATATAAACCCTCTTCAATTTCCCTTTGAAGTTTTAATAGATTTCCTTCTATTCTTTTCATGGGATAAATACGATCAAACTTTACACAAACTATATCTACATCTTCTTCTTCACTTGTAGAGAAAAATTCATCATCATCATCATTGCATTCAAGGGATTTAGAGTGTTCTTTAACTTCATTTGAAATATCCTCATGATCTTCCTTTTTGCTAATATCAACACATACTTCTTTGCCTTCATTTGCAATGTCTTCAAGATCTTCCTTTGTGATATGATCACTTTATTCTTTATCTTCACTTGAAATGTTTTCAAAATCACATTTAGAAATAATGCATTCAAGAGTTTTTGATGATTCTTTACCTTTGATGATCTTGATGGAGTGGTCTTCAATTTATTCTTTCTCTTCCTTGCTTTGATATGTCTCTTCTAGCTTTAGCCATAGATCCTTGGAGGAAGTGCATTGTCCCATGCTCTCTTTGATAGGGTTTGAGAGTCCACTAAGAATTGTCTTGAGAGCCAATGCATCATTCTTCTTTCCTTCCCTTTGAGATGAAAACTTTGACTTGTTCTTTAATGGAACATATCCACCGATGGTTGCCTTCCAAATAGCTTTTCCCATTGTCTTTAAATACACTCTCATCTCTATTCTCCAAGTAGAATAGTTTTCCTCATCAAGGATTGGAACTTCATCATCCATTTCTGTGTCTATGGATCTCCTTCAAGCTTTTTAAGGCTTTTAGTGAAGGCCTTCTCTGATACCAATTGTTGGACAGACCTACCACACTTACAGGGGGGGTGAATGAGTGTGGGGATCTTTTCCCCAAATCTTCCTTCTTGCACAAAACTCATCAATTAGGATTCAACATTTATTCATTACTCACTGCTGTCATTTATAACCAGTTAGATGTAGGCACATATCAGCAACATATATCAGTAGTATATCATCAACAAGTCATCATCACAATGGAAACAAAGACTACAATATGTAATACAATTTTTTTTTTATTACGGACTACAATCCTTGGGGTTTATCAGAAACAACTGAATAGAGTACAACTCTACAAGAGCACCAGCTCTATATGCAAGACTCAACTTACATTCTCAGCACCAATTGAGATGAGGCAACAATCCTCAACATATATCAATCTGTCAATAGGTACACGACCTATCAGTAGTGTATCCCGTGTGTGTATGCTCCCTGGCTCACTACAACCCGTGTGTGAACGTGACCAGTGTATAATGTAACAAGCGTATGCTCTTGAGAAACTAGGGTTTTTCTTTGCTTCACATGCTCATATCCTCTGCAACCTGCAATCACTTTTTCTTCTGTCTTCCACTGTCCAAACTGATCCATATCCAGTCACAACACATCCAAGCTCTCCAATAGCTTGCTCATGCTTCACAATAAATCAATATGAATGCTATCTCAATCATGTATAAATAACTAGTATACCATAGTAATCATGTCACTACTAAATCACAAGAGTGTTGCTCACTCCATCAACCAAATCAACCATGTTGAGCCACATTATAGAAGCCATACCAAGAATTCCCTAAGAATTCACACAATATCAAACAATAGTATCTATAAAGATAATAATGTATCCATACCAGTGTCTCAGTGATAGATATGAGGCCATAGAATGTAGATTTGGAACCTGCTTCATCATCCAAGAGCTTGGAACCAACTTAGACACAAATCTCCATGATTTTATTCACTCCACGCTCCCTGTACACAGTCAGCCTGCATGTACACTCACTCTATACACAACCGGCCAATGTGTACATGCACCCTATACACAGACATCCCGCGTGGGCTTCAGAAGATAGGGTTTTCTATGAATCTGAGATTTTTTCCATCAATATCTTCGCTGTTGCCGAATCTTTGATGCATCCATGATATCCTCCTCTCGCTCTCTTCCTTAGAATAGATCTTCAATCATGCTCAAGAGATCCACACCAATAAGATTCTCTCACAAGAAGCTCTCCATCAATACTCCAAAAGATATTCACAAGAAGCTCTCCATTGATCCAGAAGGATTCTCACCAAATGTACATTTTACAAGTGTTCCTAGCTTCTTATTTATACTTTCATATTCTAGGTCACTTAACCCATTTTTAGGTTACTTAAGACATTTCTAGGTCACTTAACCTCTTTTCCTTATATTGGGGTTAACCACTTTCCATGAATAGAAAGTTCTCCAATACTTTATCATTTAAATATTCCTTCTTGATTTTGTCACTTTACTTTATCATTTAAATAATGATTTCTTATTTTCAAGCACTTTTACTTCTTTGACCTTTTGGGGCTTCAAGCCATCATATGGGGGTCCTCCAACTTCATAAGGACATAACTCTCAAACCGTAAGGAGTTATGTGACATTCCACATACCACTGGAAATGCCATGTCAAGAACTATCCATGTAGGATAGTTTCACCAACAACTTCATTGATCTTCATCTCATTATTCCACATACAAGCATGGGTCCTCCAATCATTCTTTTAGGATAACTCATTCCATAAAGAATCTTCTCGTGAGGGCTTTCACCATAAGGGGACCACTTTGGAATTCATCAATTTGTGCACCTTATCAACCATGATAAGACACTAATTATTTATCTTTGCATCGATTGGTTTCCACTTGGACATATATCATTCTCATCAAGGGCATCATATCAATAAATTACTTGACATCAATAAATGACATCAATCAAACCAAACCATTTACATCAATGCCATATGATCCAACAATATCCCAATTAATCAACCCATTGGCATCAATGACAACATGATCCAACATCTGTATCATCACTATACATATCCTTAAGGTGTTCAAACCCCAAGGTCTCCACCTGGAATTCTTGTAGAATTAAACATCTCCTTCTTAATGCATCAACAACCTTGTTATCATTTCTAGCAATATGTTTTATGAAAAATGTAAAATTTTGCATAAATTCAACCCATTTTGTTATGGCTCTGATTCAGTTTTTCTTGTCGGGTTATGAAATGTAAATCCTGGTTATTTCTGTACAAGACAAACTCTTGCTGGACAAGATAATGCCTCCATTTCTTCAAAGCTTCAATTATGGCATAAAACTCCTTGTCATATGTGGAGTATTTCCTCTTAGTCTCATTCAACTTCTCGCTGAAATAGGCAACAGGTTGATTATCCTAACTTATAACTACTCCTATTGCAACTCCACTTGTGTCACATCTTACCTTCAGTATATTGAAGCTCCGTTCAGCCCCCTATGTCCATTTAAAAGACTTATGCCACTTCTTTAATGTATCCATCATGGGTGCACAAATCCCACTGAAGTCTCTAATGAAATTTATGTAAAAACTTGCTAAACCATGAAAGCTCCTTACCTCGAACACTCTCCTTGGTGACGACCATTCTCTGATCGGTTTCACCTTCTCTAGATCCATCTTCAGTTCATTCAAATAGATCACGAAACCCAAATAAATGAGTTATGTCTTCATAAAAGATGACTTCTTCAAATTGATCAACATCTTCTCCTATTGTAGCCTCCTTATTAATAGCGTTAGGTGCCTCAAATGATCCTCTTTAGTCTTGCTAAAGATCAGTATATTGTCCAGATATACAACCATGAACTTGCTAATGAAATCTTTTAGAATTTTGTTCATCAGCCTCATAAAATTTCTCGAGGCATTCGTTAATCCAAATGACATAACTAGCCACTCATACAGACCTTCATTTGTCTTAAAGGTTTTTTTCCATTCATCACCTTCTCTCATCCTGATCTGGTGATATCCATTTTTCATATCTATCTTAGAAAATAAATTTTCTCCACTTAAGCAATCCATTAAATCATCCATTCTTGGTAAAGGAAATCTGTACCTGATGGTGATCTTGTTGATGGCTCTCGAGTCTATGCACATTCTCTATCCTCCATCTTTCTTCGGGCTTAACACAGTTGGTACTGCGCATGGGCTCAAACTTTCTCTGACTAAACTCTTATCCAGCAACTCTTGGACTTCATTCCTCACCTCCTCATTCTGTCAAGGTGTTCATATGTACGCTACTTTGTTTGGCAGGATTTCTCCTGGTATCAAGTTGACATGATGATTGATACTCCTGATGGGCAATAATGAGTTTGGTAGCTCATCCAACACTATATCAAAAAATCTATCCAACAGATCCTGAACTTTTTTAGGTAAATCATCCACTGATGTACTCGTAAGGATGACTCTGGGCTTCCTTACCATAATGAACTGCATCCCCTATTCTTCCTTTACTTCTTTCAGGAGTTCCTTCCCACTCATGAGAAGTATGCTTGTGTTGGCTTCCTCTTTTGCTCTCTTCTCCTCCATTGGCAACAACATATGCATCCTACCATTCCTTTCCAATGTATATGTATTCTTCCTTCCATCATGAATGAAATTTTTTTCAAACTGCCATGGTCTTCCCAACAAAATGTGGCATACGTCCATGGGAATTACATCACATAGGATTTCATCGTTATATCCTCCTATTTTAATTTCAACCAGGCATTGTTTAGTGATCATTACCTGATGTCCTTTTTACAACCATGAGACTTTGTAAGGCCTTGGATGTGCAGTTGTCTTCAGCTCCAATTTCTCCACCATATATATGGATACTAGGTTGTCAGTACTCCCACTATCAATGATCACCTTGCACACTTTAAACTTAGTCTTTCAAGCTATCTTGAAGAGACTGTTTCTCTGCATAGGAATTTCAATTTCTGCCTCTCGTTTTAAGAGAACTTTTCTCGACATCAAGGATGCTCCATCCGCTGCTCCTTCTGCCTCAACATCTCTTCTTTGTACTTTATAAATGTGAGTTTCTCCTCCTTCCTTCTTCTTCTAGGGACATTCCCAAGACATGTTCCCTATCTTTCCATAGTTATAGAACCTTACTCATCCTCTGCCTCTTCCTATAGAAGAGATTCTTCCATCATTCTGTCTTCCTCATGGAATTCCTCCTTGTTCCAAGTGATTTTGTGGTTTCTCAGCCTCATCCTTAGACTAATGTGCTATGTCATGGTTAAATCCCTTGCTTTTGCTTGGGACTGAGATTTTACCTCTTCCTCGCTGGTTCTGTTTTCTGGCCAGCTTCTCCTCTGCTTTCAACATGAACTGATAAGCATCTTCCACAGTCCTCATTGAAATCATGCTAAGCTCATCCTGAATTTCATATCTCAAGCCATTTGTATATCTGGTGACTTTCTCTTTGTCTCTCTCCTATTGTCCAGTTCTGATGTTGAGTCGGTAGAACTCTTAGGTGTACTCCTTGACTGTCATCCCTTTCTATCTCAGGTTCTATAGCTTCCTGAACAGATTGATCTAGTAGTCTTTGGGTATGAACTTAGCCTTCAGTTTGGCTACCATCTTGTCCCAACTCTTTATCCTATGTTTTCCTTTACTTCTCCTCTCAGCCTGTAGTTGGTCCCACCATAGTGTTGCATGCCCTTTTAGCCGGGTGACTGCCCACTTCACCTTATTCTCCTCATCAACATCTTCATAGTCGAAGTGTTTGTCCATGGACCTTATCCAGTTCAACAGTTCTTCAACATCTAGATTTCCCTCATACATGGGGACCTCTATCTTATCTCTACCTGCCAATCTGGCAACTGCTCTCAACAAACGTTCTTCTATAGCATCCTCTCCTACAGCTTCTTCAACCTCAACTTCTTCACTTTATGCATGACTGACATCCCCAATGTGAGGTGCTCTTCTCTATGTTGCTTCCATTATTTCCAATCAGGCACGAAGCTCTCGTATCTCCCTCTCTGCAACACGGTTGGCTAAAGGTAGCTCTCATCTTCTTGGAGGCACTATATCAACTATATATCACACACAGAGTACAAATTTGAGTTCTCTACCTCCTTCTTTTCCTCCTTCACCTGAAGTCTATAGACAAAATACTAAGGCTCTAATACCACCTGATGCAGACCCCCTATCCATCCTGAGGGCTGCGTGACCTCCCGGTTAGGATCTTTTGGTTCTGGAGCCGAAATGGCTCTTCAGGTCCCGAATTGGAACCCTTTGAATGAACACACAGGTCCTTTCACCAATTCCTAGTTGGTTTTTCCAAGCACCAAGCATGAGCTCCCACAACACATGACCAAGGGCTGTGACCATGCGCCAAAATGAAAAGGGCTCTTATCAGGGACCAATAATTCACGAGTCAAGCATCCCGTTCCTTTTTCCTCCGAACCTTCGGTAGTCGAAATGTTGAAATGTCGCGGCACTTGTTCCTTCGAGATTTTGTGTTTCACGAAATCATGACACAAGGAGTATCCTTGTTCCTTGGAATCTCCAGTTGTCGAAAAGACAAAATGTTCCAGCGCCTTATCCTCCAGGTTTTGCTGTTGTGAATAGCGACTTCGGGTTTCGCGATTTCGGGAAATCCGATTACAAAGGATATCTCTTCCCCTTGGAACCCCTGGTGGCCTAAATGCCGAAATGCTGAAAGGGGTGATCAGTACTTTTACCGAAAAGGAATTTCATATTTCACGACATCGGGGATCCTGACTCTTCAACTTCCAAAACCCGAAATTCCAAAATACCGAGGACCAGGGCTTCACAAGTCAAGCGTCCCATCACTTCATTCTTTGAACCCCTAGTTGTTGAAATGCCGAAATGTTCCGGAACCTATTATTTCAAGTTTTCATGTTTCGTGAAACCTGGGTGCAAGGGATATCTCTACTCCTTGGAATCCCCGGTTGCCGAAATGTGAAAATTGGATTAACGGATCTAGCTCACACTATTCCTTTGAAGGCTTTCAGACTTTCATGATTTCTTGAGTCAGGACTCCATGTCTTTCGGATTCCCAGTAGCCAAAATACCGAAATGCTTTGAACGTCAAACAACCCTCACCCCATTCATATTCCTGGTCACTGAAAGAATGAAATGTCAAAATGATTTGTACATCAAACAACCCTCACTGCTAACCTCCTGATAGGTCCACATTATCCAACGGCTAGCATGGTTTTGACATTTCTCCTCAATCACTCTCCACCATCCGTTGAGATCTTCGGGATCTCCCCTCCTGGATCTATGCAGCGTTAAAGCCTATGCTTCTCCCTCAAATCAGGTGGTCTACGGGATCTTTTACCATGATCCAACGCTCGACAATGTTCTTCCTCCTGAGATTTTACTCACTTCAGACTTAGAATATTTTCTAAGTCTTTGAAAACTCGATCTTCGTTCCTTCCAGGGAATGAGTTCTTGGATCTCGTTAACACTTTCCAAAGAATTATCCCTCCTGATCTTTGTCTGGTTCAGACTTCGATTTCCCGTGCACCCCTTGCATCTGAGGGATTTTGATAACTTAGATCCATGGTATTTCTCATAGAGAAATTCCTCCTAATCTCCTTACATTCCTCTATGACTCAAAACACACCTTCCATAGCTTCCAATGAAGAGAAACAATTGAAACTAGAAAAACTCACAGTTCCATCCACTTGTTCATGTAAACAGAAAATATAGGAAAATGTACACAGTCCACACACCATACATTTGGATCAATTTTCCATTATGTTATATTCACAAGTACCCAATGTCTACATAATACATTCAAAATTACAGTAACTCAAAACACTGAGATCTCCTACTAACTCGCAGTTCTCTCTTACAATTAATTTCTCTCTGTATTCCCCCTCTCTCTCACTGGGGGTACAAATTTATACATAACTCAAAAATGTTTCTAGGGTTTTTCCCTGGATATTTTTCTACTCTAACATTCATCCTACGCTATCTTAGTTCAGTTTCATTCCAGAGCCGAAGTGGAAACTCCTGCTCTATTTACGATTTCGAAACTTTGCCTCAAAGGGTAAAATTCGACACCGGTTCAAGCGTGCCTCCAAAGGTGGATTTCGATGCTAAGTGAAGGTGGATTTCAAAATATTTTGCAACTGTCAACGTTGAATTTTTGGAAGAACTCACACGTGTTGAGTGGTCCTGCTTCTATGTGCTTGCCAATGATGCTCCTGCATCAAAATCCATGAACTACAACATGAGACATTTACAGGGGATCTTTTGCATACGGGTTGGATGAAGTTTCGATTAGGATTTTTTATGTAGTAGGGATTTATGTTGGGGCCTTGACCATGATTAGGTGATGAAAATAGGGTCCTTAATCCATAAAGTATTATCAAGGCCTTTAACTACAACATCATCCCTTTAAAGGGGATATTTTTCATATGAATGAGAAAGGGTTTCCATTAGGATTTTTTTGTGTAGCTGGGATGGGTCATCGGGCCCTGGCCATGATTAGGGGATGAAAATAATGTCCTTAATCGATAAATGAGTGTAACTAGTCTTATGGGACATGGAATATTCTTCAAACAACTAAAAAAAAACTTTTAGAAATTAACTTTGTCCTTGAGCGCGATATTGGTACTTTTAGGAGGCTTTACATAAAAGATATGGATCTCATAGATTT
>ML784364.1:937736-964064 GCA_009831015.1 Picea engelmannii | reverse complement strand
GGACCTCTAAAAAGGATCTTTGATCTCAAAATGGGATATGGGTGCCTATAGTAGTTTTTTCATACCAAGGATGGATCTTGGTGTCTTGACCATGGTAAAGTAGTGAAAAGAAGAGACATGTCAACTAAATGAATATTTGAGGGATCATGGGATAAAATGGGGTCTTAAACCATTATATTCATCCTTCAAAGGGGATATTTAGCCATCAATTAGGATACATATGCAATTCGGAGAAAATTTTGACCAAGGATGGAATTTTTTATTAATTTATATAAAACATGCCCTATATAAGATATCATTATCATTAGAGTGGTATGTGGATGCCATTAGAAGGTTTTATGCATTAGGGATGGGTACTAGAGCCTTGAACATGGTTGGGTCACAAGTGGAGGGAATTAGGACCTAAGTTAATATTCTTGATCTAATAGGCCATGATCAAGGCCTCAAACTACAACATAGTTCCTTTAAAGTGAATCTTTGTCATATAAGTAGGATATGGGTATAATAATGAGTTTTTTCATAGTAGGAATGGGTCTCAAGGACTTTATCATAACAAAAGGAGGACAATAAGGGCCTTATTCAATAAATGGATTTGTAAGGCTCAATATCCATGAACATCACCTTCAACATAATCCCTTTAGAGGAAATATTTGGCCTCCAAGTTGAATATGTGTACCATTATGAAATATTTTGCACTAGGGACATGTGCATTAAGCAATTAGCCATGGTCAAGTGAGGAAAATAAGTCCCTTGGGTCATTTATGAATCCTTTAGGGATTAAGGGACATAATCAATGCCC
Source organism: Picea engelmannii (assembly GCA_009831015.1). Taxonomy (NCBI): domain Eukaryota; kingdom Viridiplantae; phylum Streptophyta; class Pinopsida; order Pinales; family Pinaceae; genus Picea; species Picea engelmannii. The sequence goes on along the minus strand of ML784364.1, from coordinate 963,265 downwards.
TAAACCACATAACATGTTGTCTATAGGGAATCATGAATCTTTGAGTGAGATATGGGTATTGTTATAATATTTTTTGTATCAAAGATGTCTATAAGGATTTAACCATGGTTGGGGGATAAATCCAAGGAATTAGGCCTTGAAAAAATATTATTGGGTTAATAGGCCATGATTAAATCCATGAACTACAACATGATAAATTTAAAGGTAATATTTTACATATGGGTTGGATGAAGTTTCCATTAGGATTTTTTGTGTAGTAGGGATTTATGTTGAGGCCTTGACCATGATTAGGTGATGAAAATATGGTCCTTAATCCATAAAGTATGATCAAGTCTTTTAACTACAACATCATCCCTTTAAAGGGGATATTTTTCATATGAATGAGAAAGGGTTTCCATTAGGATTTTTGGTGTAGCCGTGATGGGGCTTTGGGCCCTGACAATGATTAGGGGATTAAAATAAGGTCCTTAATCCATAAGTGAGTGTAAATAGTCTTATGGGACATGGAATATTCTTCAAACAAATAAATTTTTTTTTTTAGAAATTAACTTTGTCGTGGAGGTGACCACCGTTCAAACGTGCATTTTTCAAAGACATTAAAAGGTTAAATAATTGAATAATAGATAAACATCTATGACCACCCATATTGCTCGATTATGTCATCGCTCTATGATTTCAATGTTCAACTTTTTACATATGCATTCTCAATCAAGGTATTTGGCATGTTTATGCATGGACACATTTCCTCTTTGTATACCACCTTGTGGAATCACAAGACCTTAACATTGAAATCCTTGGGTTCCTGTCCTTGGCTTATTTTTCTTCTCGCAATGATTTGTGGAAGGTTCAACATCATTGTACATATCATAAAGGAATGAATTAGTAGGCTTTGAGGCAATGTTGAGTAGCAACACCATGTCCATGACACAATGAAAAGAATTGTAATTCTCTTTGTCATTAAGTGTATAACAAAATTAAATTCACATATATATACAAGCCATAGAAATAGACTTGTGTATATTATCATCTATATAATGTACATCTAACTGTATTATAAAATTATTACATGACATCATGAATTTCTTTTAGTCTTGTTTTTTTCTTTCCAGTTCTTAAGCAAATCATCCACGTCCATGTCTTCATTTATTGGGTCCTCATCAGCAGATGATGTTGTTTCAGTCCTTTCATGCCAAGTACGTATGGTCTTGTACCCACGTTGTGGATGTTGCTGTGAGGGGTCATCACCTAAAAAAATAAAAAATACTAAATTTATATGGCCAATTTTTAAATATCATTGAAGTAGTTCATTAATATTAAAAAAAAACTCCGCAATGTAATTATTTACCTGGTCCTCTAGTCGGCACCATTGGAATGGATTCCGGCATGTTCACCTGATCTTTAGGTTGAGGATGATCATCTATGACATTCTCTGCCATTGAAACGTCAAAATTTATAAGTACAAAATTATTAAGTATATGATTACTATATAGACATTTTACTGTCATGGGCCTCAGTCACAGGAACATCTTGGGGCTGCACCTCACTGGGATGGGGCTGCTAGGGAGAACCATGAACTTCTGGCAGCGTTTCACTATCAATGCTATGTTGTTCAGTACTAATGGTTTCATTGACAGTGTTTCTCGCCTGATTAAAACAAAGTAAGACATTAAATTATAGACGATATCAAACATTTATGTATTTTATAAGTAACGAAAGGTTAATGTGGACTGATTTTTATTTACCTTATCCCACAAATTGGATCTTGGGGTCTTCCCCATGCTTTTCCTATGATCAACCATGTCTTTATAACCGTACTTGTAACCAAGTTGGAGGTATTTCTCCATGGTTTTTGTTCTGAAGTCGTCACCTTGCATTGCATAAGGGTATGGATTTTTAATGTTTTTCTCTCCAATTACCTTAAAGTTGTAAGGTGATACAAATAATATTCTTAAGATGTTCGAGTACTTACGATTTGTGACTGTAACCTTGAGTAGTCGCCTTGGCCTAGCTTGTGTTGGCCATGTTTGACAATCCTTTCTTTGGTTTCCTTCGAAGTGTCAGGCAACCTATCATCAAAATATTCAAGTATGTTATATATAACCACACTTTTATTTAGATCTAAAGAAAAATAAAGATAGTATTGAATTCAAAAGTTTTTAATTTACCTTGGTGTACCAATTATTTTTTCTCCTGATTTTTTCAAAATCTTCTCTTTTGCATCATCAATGATAGCCTTCCACTCCCTCTCTGGAATTGAGGGAGGATGATCATCCCTAAGATTTATTGCCAAGCTTCGTCTATAAACATCCTGGGTATATTTTAAATATTCACCTGCTGCAGATGTGACCACTTTTGTATTGAATGTGTCTACACCAAAGAGGCCTTCAAGATAATTCATAAGTTCCTTTTTGAGGTTGAAATTCTAGAAATTCCACCTCATGCATAAGGTTGCCCCAAAAATAGATAAGCCCTTTCTCTCTATGTGCCTATAAAAAATGTCATTTCCTACACACAAAAATATATGATCATTAAGTTAAAATTAATAATCTAGATTATTTTTGTATGAGGACAACATTAAGTGATTAAAATATGAATTGTAACTACCTGGGAGTCTTGATTGTTTTAATGGAAGTCCATTATCGTCGACCAAAAATGTGCACGGAAGGTTCCCCATTCTTGTCACATGTCTAGCTCTAGTAAATGAAACCATCTCAACCACGTCACTATGATCCTCATCTCTGCGACAATATCTAGACTCTGATCGAGGTGTGGATGCCTATCGGTGCATGTCATGGCTCCTATCTAAATGAGGTGTGGAATATGGAGAAGTAAATTATGCTCTAGAAACTGTATGATCGCTTACATCAGGACTCTGTAGCGTCTCTGTAGCACCACTACTACCAACCCTGGGCTGAACAGGCTCCAAATATTCCTTTATAAAAAAAAAATGTTTTTTCGTGAGATAATGTAAAAGTTAAAGAACAAAATATCATAATTGAACATATGACTGCATTAAAAAAAAAAATTAAATTATGGTTATTACCTTATATGTGTTAAGTTGTGACATAAGGAGCTTTATCCTTTCTTTGACGTCTGGGGTTCTTTCTGGACAATCTAACAAGCTAACAAGTTCCTTGTTAGCTTTAATGATATTTTTTTAAAATAAGAGCATCATATTAGTACAAGAATAAAACCCCTCCTCATCAGCAGAATCATGATCCACATGACCTGTTGACTACATATAATTTCAGCAAAAACAATGTTATTTCAATAAAATTATATAAGCAAATAATAAAAACAATGTGAAATGAAAGTGGAAATTGATAATCATTTACATGTTCTATGGCTGGCCCTTTTCCACAATCATCCTGCCACATTAAAATATAATTAAAACCCCCAAATATTTTAAAAATTGTTAATGATAACAAAAAAACAATGTTAAAGATAATATTTACAACAATGTTAAAGATAATAAAAAGATATAATGCAATAAGTAGAGTTTTCTTAAAGAGGTGTTGCATAAGAACCTGCACACTATTAGTCAATGTTTCTATTAGATTCAAATGGTAATCCACTAATAAATCTTCCCCGGGAGCTATCTTTTTTATTGCGCATCCCTCAAATATGCAATTCGGTTGTTTGTTTGTTGTCCTGAGTCATGTGTTGTTTATAAACCCTACGATATTGTCAGAAGCTTTAGGCCTTCCATCAATATGGATAGTCTCTCCCTTATTTTTATCCTTGTTTATTAGTTGTATATAATTTGTAGCAAGTGCACATCTCTGCATACTTCGTATGTACTGGACCAACCACATCCAATCGTTATAATTGTAACACAATCTAACATAGTCCATCAATTCAGTTATTGTATTGTATTTTGCAATTATTCAATCCATGGAAGATACCCCCAAGCCATGCAGGGAGGATGGTGCAATGCGATATGTCCTATTGTTGACAACGAAGTCAACATCTATAGGAGGTAGTTCCTTAGGTACCCATTGCTTCACTAGATGTTTATACTTGAGTGAAACATCTATGTATCCTATGCTCTCATCATCATAAGAGCGTGGTCCTCCTTCGAAAAGAAAAAATTTTGTGCATGTACAAAATTTTATTCTGACTTTTTCACCTCTGGTCCCTATTTGCTTATCATATATACTAGATGCAGCCACATTTCCAACCTCTATTTGTCCTAATCTTTCCTCACTCGGTGAAGAAATATATGATAGGTACATGTTTGGTTGTACCTTCAGTTGCATGTGCACGTGTTGTTAGTTACTAGTCCATCATCATATTCACAGTTCTAAATAAAAATATTATATCTTTAGTTTTGGATGCACAATTAGACTAAGGTGCAATTACCGATATTGGTGGTCAACCAGCTAATTTAATGTGATATCCCTCTTGATTTTGGACACATTAAGGACATATTAAAAATGTGAAAACACTAAGGACATGATAGATTTATCATATGGATCTAATAACAAAATAGTATTAAGATTGTTGTCTGTTGGATTTGTGGAAAATGAACCTAAACAAAAAATTCTCACTTGAAGTTGAGAAATGTCGTAAATTCTAGAACTCCCACAAGGCCATCCTAAACCCCAATACTATAGGGAAACAATAATAGTTTTGTAGGAATCAAAGAAACCTAGGGTTGAACCTGGGAGATATTAAATATTCTCAAAACCTAGATTAATATGGAATTTCCAAATGTCCTATGTAAACTTAAGAAATATTTTTCTATTTTGTAGATGTATGATTGAACCAATAGAGAGAAAGTGTACATGGAGCTAAGAATCCCATGTAGAGACTAATTGGACCAATAAAGAGAAAGTTCATAACACACGAAATAAAAGTTCCATATAGGGACTAATTGGACCAACAAAGAGAAAGTACAAAAAACATAATCTTAAAGTCCCACGTAGGGGGGTCTATTGAAGGATAATTTTCTTTTATTCACCCAAATTGGTTGTAATATCTCTAGTTTATAGGTAGCATGGAGATCCATAGCCAACTTGGACACTACCCCTATTGTAAAATAATATAAATCTATCAATTTCTTCGTAAATAGGAGGACCTAATTGTTGAGAACCAGGCCTCTATATTCTCATCTATTAGTAGAATCCATGTTCATAAAGATAATCATAATGTAGGGTCTGATTTTATCATGGAGTCTCTATTACAACATAAGAGGAAAATCAATGCTTTAAAGGAAGACTACATATGTTGCACTAGAAAATCTCAAATTTTTCAAAGAGATTTCAATATGTTGCTTTCAATGCCAAGATGTATGTCGGTTAAATGCCTATGGAAAACAAAGAAAAATAATATGTTCATCAAATTCCTCTATATTTGGACATGGTTAGGGAGGCCCAAGACTCTTATCCCTATCTAATGGAGAAAGAGTAAGCTCACAATATGCATGTTTTTCATTAATTTCAGGTCTTCGTGTACTACAAAGTCTATCTAGTATTAAGTGTCATCTATAGGATTTGTACTAATAAAAGTTCACAATACTCTACAAAGGATAGATTGTGGGACAGACCATTTTTTTGTATTCTTACACTAACCAATACAACTATAAGAAATTTTTCTTCATTATTTAATGAGCACTCAAACTATTCTCACAAATCATATTGAGGTTCCTCTTCATTATTCTCACAAATCATATTCATTGTTGTGTTATTTAGAACATATCTATCATTACTTCAGTCCATGGATCCTATGAGTTTCTTATTGACTTGTTGTCTAGAAAAACTAAGAGAAATATTTTGAAGCTCAAAAGGGTCACAACTTAGAGCCTAAAAGGATCATCCAACAATATCTTTCCATATAACAAAGCCTCTATGCCAATCATATCAAATAAATATTTTTATCCCTGCAAAACCATAATGTATTTCACACTTTGTAATATCCTAAATTCAAATATATTCTCACAAACCCAACACCTTAACATAAATTGTATTTCATATCTTTCTTAGGTTCATATATCTTAGAGGATTTCTCTCTTTATGTTTCCAAAATGACATGTGGCAAGCTCATAAATTGTCATGTCATTATGATGATGTCAACATGGTTGGATCATTAAACAGAAGGTCCAATTAAATTCCACCGCATGGAAATGCAACATCAACATGAATGAAGTTGGAAGGAATAGTGGTGGCTCTAGAGTGTGCCACATGGGACCAATACACATTTTGCAAGCTAAGTTAGAAGACACCCTTATCAAAAAAATTCCAAGTATTTTGAAGAATTGGACTCAAACAAGATTTCACTAGGCTCTAATAATAGTTCAGATCCATAGGAATTTAGCAGATTTGTCATTTCAAATACCTCCAATGCAAGAAATTTCCTAGAGACATGGTACCTAGATTTAAGCCTAATGCATAATATTTTAGGTTTGGATGCCTTGGTGGACCTGGGGTTCCATTTCTTAACTTCGTGAGACACTTGACACTTTATAGAAGCATATTTCATCAGAGTTTTGTGTGCATGAGGAATAGGGAAACCAAGAGAATTTAAGGATACAATGAGTTGTTATGAGAGAGAGTCCAAGATCTCAAAATCCCAATATAATGACACATGGAATAATCATGTATGTACAAGGGGATTAAAGAACATAAGATTGAGAGAACACGAAGTGACCACATTAATACAACCACATCCACTCTCATGTTTCTCCATGGTAGGATGCATCAAGTCCTCAATGGTACGAGTCTATGATAGTTGGATATGATGTGGACTAATGATTAAATGTCATGTGGCAGTGGGGCCCACCATTGAAATAATTATACATTGAATTATTATTTTACAAAATGTTTGATTCATATTGAGGTAAATAATAATTAGAGGGTTGAGTCTCCTCAAAGTTGAAAATATACAATTTATTTTAAGCACGGATTGGAGGGCCCTAGAGCCTCCAAATGACTGTAATATTTTAGACAAGATCTGCTATAAGGAAACTTTTCTCTGAGTTTTTCCTCTTTTTGGCTGGAAGAAAGATGAGAGGTATGGCTCTAGAAATATAGTTAGGACATGATGTATATTTTTATTTCATTTTTGAAATATTGAATATAATGTTTTTTTCATGGAAAAAATTTGGTGTGGATATGCCTCAAAATTTTAAACTGAATAGAAAATATTATATTTTCCTTAGGTTTGCTGATAAGAAACATCTTCTTGAACTCATGGATCTATTGTACATATTGCTAATAGCTTGGCAAAGAAAAACGTTATCGGTTGCTTACATCTTGTCTGGTGATCTAATTATAAAAAGAATAAGGATTTAGTGATGTTATATTTGTAAGGAAATTAACAACCATGTCCATCAGAAAGCACCACAGAATGTATTGTATTTGGAGTTCCTCTATAGCACTGCAAGGGGAATATGGTGATGTCACATGTTTTGAGACAAAAAATGCCTGCCAAAAGTCCCATGTGCCACTATCTCAATGACTTCAAAGAAGTCAGTTGATAGAAGCATATGTTCAGTGGTTTTCCAAAGTATATTGTCATTCTTCACCAACTTGATGGGCAAGGTAATATACATGTTTGTAAACATTAATTTTGAAAATTTTCATGGATGGAAAGAATGCTTTTCTGAAATCGAATAGAAAATAATACAGAAAGATACTACACTATGGGAGACACGATAGAATGTTATTTAGGTCTTTTCGAGATTTTATTTTTTGTCGTCAAAAAATGTTTGGCAGCTTACTTCAAGCTATTGGGATCAAAATACATGCAGACACCAACATGGGCATTATTTTCTAAGATATATGATGGCTTCAAATAATGAAAAAGAAGTTAACGCCACCATCAAGGACCTAATAGAAATGTGTCAAAGAATATTGTACAAATAGTTCGTTCAAGGGACCCAACAGAGCAACCTACAACAAAAATGTATGAAAGAAGAGATGACACTAGATTAACTTTTTAGTATGATGGGTAGTTGTGGATGACGAGGAGTTGAAATTGATGAGAGTAGAACTTGGGTGGAAATGATTTGTTACAACAAATTATAAACTTGTAATGCTAGGCATTGATAGGGTTATTAGTGATCTAGAACGAGACGATGGCCTGATGACTTTGGCATTACTTATGATCAACATGGATCATTAAGGCTTGGTGTAGTGATTCATAATGATGTATCTAACTTTGGCATTGAAGTGAGGGTGATTGGGAGATTAGTATTTATAGTTCTAAGCAAGATAAATATGATCAGTCAAGGAGCACTCATTAAATGCTAGAGAAAAAGCTAGTGATGACTAGTAGATGAGAATAAGGACCTCCTAACATGATGCAGTAAAGATTCTTGGCAAGATCAAAATAAATTATGGCGCTGGATAGAGCATATCTGAAGGTCAATAAAATGTCAAAGATCTTGTCAAAATAAGGGATATGGGGCATGGTTGTGTTGAGTGTGCAGTTCTCTTTTCTGTCTCATTTTAGTAGTAATAATAATAATAATCTATTTTTAAGGTCACAGCCAAGACAGACACCAAATTGGTGTATGAGACCCCCTCCACCCAACAATTTTACTGGTAAAGTCTATGGAGATATACATACCCTACCAACCTCCTATGGATTTGAACATATGACCTCTTAGAAGAAAACTATAGCTTTTGGTCTACCAAGGGAATTTACTAAGGAAGAATATGTTCTACCTGTGGGATCAAAGGTAGAATCTGATCTACCAAGGGGAATACTATATCTTTTGAGGATACAAATGAAAATGGCAATGGCACTATTGGATCCCGATGATGTTTTGGAATCATGGAGGTGGAAGATTAACAATTGTTGCACCTACAATAAGATTAAGGGGCTATTGAAACATTGATAATTATCAGTGGACATAAAATAAATTCTCACTATCTCAAGGAGATAACTACCCTTTTCGAATTTTGAACTACTCTTTTAGCATAATTCTTATTTTTTCCAAACTAATGTCCACAACCAAACTAACCAATAAAAGAAGAAAACTTGAACATGTTTTAAATCAACAAATGGATTGTAATGTGTCACTACTATTAACGGTTTTCCTAGTATACAGTATAGGACTCGACAAAAATTTTGATTTTTCAATTCTCTGGACATGACAACTTAATGAGTATGGCCAATCTTCTCCATATTATCCTAATTTTGTGAAAAAAAGTTCGCAATGTATACACATACTTCGAGACTTCCTCAAGGCTCTCCCATAACAAGTGTCATTTTGTTCAAATAAACATCAAAATCTACTACCTTCAACAAATAAAATTTACAAAAATATGGGAGATCTATGATATTTTTGGTTAAAGAGTTATTTTCAGTGAAACAAGAATCACGCTTTAAATTGCAATTTTCTGAGTTTGAATTGGATCAACCTCCAAACAAGCCGATCCAAAGGTCACCGATTCAAGCTCACATTAACCAATTTTGACTCAGTCAACACAATTCAAACTCGTGATTTTGGCATGGATCAAAAGTCAAGGGCAGATTGTGCCAATTGACCTATGGAAGCAATTTTCTGTGGGTTTTCTCTAATTTTTTTTGCCTATTTGAACTAGTTTCTTCTCTACCATTCAACTACAAGTGGAAAATAGAGCTAGAGGAGGTTGAACTAATCCATTTAAGGCCATCCATTGACCCTGCCGGACATCTATGGGAAGGGGATAAGAAGGCATAGGCAATCCAATTCTTAGGGATCTAAATATTTCATAAAAACAATTCTTAGGGCGTATGGGCAAGGGAGAAGAGGGTGTAGGAAATCATACAATTCTTAGTGCATATGGGAAGGGAAGAAATTATATAATTAGACCTTATAGAATATCTATTATAAAAATTGGATATGGATACAGAATGGAGAAATTGGAAATTCCAACAAAAAATAGAGTGTTGGAGACTCTTTTTTTGTTGTGTGTTTTGTCATAAAGTTGGGTGTATGAAGAATGATCCTCATCATTCATCATCTAGAAAGGATTCTACACAACTTGACACATTAACTCCAACATCATCTCCAGATAAAAGAGGTACGTATATCTTATACATGTTCTCGCACCTTCATAATGTTCCTAGTGGCTTCTCGATTCTAATTGGTTATGAGGCTACTACTAAACATATGGAATTAACAAGTGATGGTCTGCATTGGATGTTTGAGTCCCAAATTGGATCAAAAAGGGTCGAGGGAATGTCTATCTCAAAAGATTTACTATAGGAGTTGGGGGAGATCATTTAGAATAAGATTGTTCTAGGGGAATGTAGTGTACCCTATGTATATACGAGATTTGCTTCTAATGATACTAAGTTGATCCATGTCCAAACGAGTAATGTTTTTTTAAAAGAGACTAAGTCACAATCCATTCTACCCACAAATGACCCTAAGAAGAAGCCTAAAAAAAATGCCCTAAATTGCTTATGTGTGTTAAGATCATTAAAATAATTCGAGATGGAGTCAAGGGGGTTGGTGGGGGTACTAGCCATGGACAAGAAAATGTCTTCTACTATTGAAATGAAATCATATATATCATTTGCAAAGTTTCAAGCAAGGAAATAAGTAAGAGAGGTTAAACAACTCACCATCAACGGGGTCTTTAGAGTAGGGAAGACCTAAAAATTAGTTACAAAATTATCATTATTTCACTAAATTCCAGAGGGTTTGGGGGTTCCCAGAAACAGTTATCCCTCAATGAATGTTCTCAATTTACCAACTTAATGTTATGATGCTACAAGAAGTTTACCAACCTAATGAAGAGATTTGTGTGCTTTTAAAATTGTGAAATTCCCACTCAATTATTTTTGGTCTTTTTCTTGGTTTTATTGTGTTGGCCTTTCATCAAACAATTTGCCACTAAAATGTTTATAGAGATTGTTATGAATTTACTCATTGTTGTAGCAATTTTATATGAATTCCTGAGTGTGTAATTTTGACAAACACTTGGACTGTAGGATATTTCACACTGTTTGACTACCCAATTTGCAGTTATGGTATTTTAGATGGATTCTTGAAGTGTTTTAGATGGTTGGCATAGATTTAAATTCGACTATTCCCTAACTCAAATGTCCAAAATATCTAATACAAACATGGTGCCCTAGATCGAATATATAGAATATATCATTCAAATGATGATGCATGTGTGCCCTAGACTTTTCAGACTAAAAATGTTGAAAAGGACAGAGTGAGGAAAATTTACTGGAATGGAAGCCATTGTTGGTATAGTTTGCTTCTTTGTCACTCTTTGTCTCTATGGATCCTTGTTGGGGTCACAACGTCTCTTGCTGAGGTCTCTGTCTACATTTTTGGATCAGGATGAATGCAAATGGGCCGAATGGAGTCAGTCGAGTTCAAGGATCAATGCTTGGAATGGGGACAGGTTAGGGAGAATGGGGTTAGGGATTTTGGTTATGTTCGACTGTGGGTTGTGAAATGCGTCGGTCGAATGGTGGATGGTGTTATGGCATGGTTTTTTTAGAGAGCTATCAGGTTCTGTTCATTTCACTGTGCAACATTGCGAATCGTGTTAGGACGCGGTCGGGTTCCATTCTTTACATATATATCATATATGTTTTATATGTAACATATATGACATATATATGTTATATATTTGTAACATATATATGTTATATATGTAACATATATATACCAATATTTTAATTTTATAGTGAAGTGGGGAAATGTTCCATGTGAAAATCACTTGAACATGGTCGGTTAGTCAATCCTAAGAGATGGGGAATCCTTGTATCAAGGGTGCACTCTGCATGAAAATTGAAAGAGAATTGGGTTAATATTCCCGAACCAGGACATGGTGGTGGACGACAATGTTAGGAAATCTGGAGATGTCATCGGGGGCCTGGGAAGAGTTATCTTTTCTTTTTAACAACATTACCACCCTGAAATTGGTTCAACCGGAGATAGGGTCCAACATCTGAAATATCACCACATGTCTTGTGGTTTTTGGTGCCCCCTCTATGACCATTGTAAATATGGTGAATCGAGTACCATCCATGCCTGATTGTACTCATATCTAGCTCCTTGGATTTTTCAATGTCCACTAGGTTAGCGATCTTGATGAGATAATATCTACCTTGGGCCACTTGTTTTCTCTTGGATCTAGACCAATTTGTTAGTTTTCTAAGAAGAAAAAAGTTGTTATTCTCTTCTCCACTAACAAAAACTATGCTAGTGAAGTTCATGTCGAGAAGCATCTTCCCTAGATACAGATGATGCTTTATCAACTTGGTCTTCCTCCACAAACTCATTCCACCTTTGTGACAATCAAAGTACCATTGAGATTATTCATAATCCAATGAATCATCAAAATACAAAACACATGGACATTTGGATGCACTAAATTTGGCAACCTCATGCTAAAGGACAGCTTGTGCGAATCTTTGTTCCTTTAGTAGATCAACAAGTATATCTTCACCAAATCTCTTCCAGATCCCACCTAAACCCCTGTAACTATAATTTTTAATAATATTATGTACAACCACTATTATCGATTAACCATTTAACCCCTAAGAGTCTATGGCCATTAACCCTTATAATCACTATAATTTATTTCCCCAAACACATTTGACTCATAACCACTACAATTTTTAGAATCCCCAACCCCTAAACCCTTGAAAATTTAACCCTAAACTTTAACCCTTATAACCCCAAACATGTACATTAACTATTACATCTATCCATTATTAGTACTAGTATATCACCTATGTTAACCCTAATCACTTATAACCTCTATAATTTCTAACTTATAAACACCAAATAGCTAAAGCCTATCTTATTAAACCTAATCACCTAATACCTATATATGACAAACATTAATCCTTATAATACTCAATCCATATAACCACTTTACTCCATAACACTATAACCCTTATCATCCCTAACACCTAACCCTTAATTATCACCATACCTAACCCCTATAAACATTAACCCCTAATCCCTATAAAGAACAATTCTAAACCAATGTAACCTTTATCTGACTTTTAACTCCTAATGAGATTAACTACCATAACCCCTAATACAACATTTCGACATGAAGAGCACTGAAAAAACATCAAAGACTACCAGAACATGTCCCTACAATCTTGAGAATACAAAGGTCATGACTATGTCAATTGACATAGGTGAAAAGGAAAATGTGTCTAGTGACACCAAAATAACAAGAGAATCATTAGTAGAGAATTGTAAATTCATTGTATTTGTGTTCAAACAAATAGAAATAATGCTCAATCATTACTAGAGAAATGAGGAACCAAATTCAAAGAATGTTCAAACTATCACAAGAGAGAGAATTTGTGTTGATTTCCATAGAACATGGAATGCATGATACAAATAAGAAAACTCTATAATTCATGTTGACCTACACATTATTGAACAATGAGTTGATAGTTGTTAAAATCTATAACTAGGGCTTCAACAAGGTGATCTATGAGAAACTTGGGAAGAATTAATTCTACATATTTAGAGGTCTATCATGACAATCAACTAGACTATTAATGACATCAATACCAAAAATTTATTGATACGATGAAACACGGAGTATAGGTTACAAACATGATGATCTTAGACAAGGATGGAGCACAAAAATACATATGGAAATAGGAGATCGCTCTCTAACCAATATGTTATTGGATAATGGTTCCATAGTAAACAATATGATGAAGGATACATGGGGAAAGTTAGAGAAATCAAAATTGAGGCCACTAGAGTTGTTGGTTGGCAATAAAATCCATTAATCTCTTCGACAAGGTGATCAATGAACATTTCATATTGAATTCATTCAATAGATTCCAAGGATCACTGCAACATTATCAATTGGACTATTAATGATTTCAATTTCATATGGAAATAGAAGATCTCACTCTAGCCAATTTAATAATATTAGATGGTGATTATAGAATAATCATTATGATGGAGACAAAAATAATTAGAGAAATGAAAATTGTGACCACCAAGAAGAAGAAATAGTCATTGATGATTAGTGATCCAACACAATTGCATTAAAAAATAAGAGAATATTGAATAATTATTGATTTAATAAGTTGCAATAGTGAATGAGGAGTTGGCTATTTCTAGTGAATCCTCTAGGAATGCAAAGGGAAAGGGTAGTATAACTAGAGGATTTCTTAGAGGTAATAAACCATTTGATAGTGGATCATTGTAGCATTGGAAGATGGATAATATAAGTTTTTTGTTTCTATAATATAGAATCAAAACTAATAACTAAACCTAAAGGGAAGAATCCACTCAAGTGAATGATGAGAAGGAAACTTACCCATCACACGGCTTGACCAATGTTACCATTGGTAAATGTAAAATTCAATGAAGGTATCCATGACCATACTAACTAAGTCGTTCTTAACTACACGAAACATATATCCACTCAAAAAATTAATGTAGAAATGAATAATGAACCTCAACACATCATAATGGGAATTGAGTGGAGGATAAAATTGCTAGCCAAGCAATTAACATATTTAAGAATAGAAAGAATTTTTTGCATGGTCCAAAAAATATGGAAGCTAACCCGTTGTTCAATAGGGGAGTGGGGGAAGTTATCCACCAAAAAATATGGAAGCTAAGTCTAAGGCCCTGAGGGGACAAAGGTTGAATTATAATTTGGTGGGAATATTCCATTAGAAAAATCATTTCCTTTTTTAGATGTTATGGTAGATAGTTGACGACATTTACAAGAATAAAATACAAGGAAATATTGGAAGAGCTCGAAGAAATTTCAAGAATGCCTCAGCTTATCCACTCAATGAATAAAAACTTACCAAACAATGACAAATACTAAAGGTTGATGAGACATATAAAAGACCGACGAAAGCCTAAGACTTGTGTCAACAAAATTGGGTACTCTGAAAGAAAATTAGGGTTTATGGTTTACATGATGCATTGATGATGGAATAAAGTGAGCGTGTCAGTCAAATTTGAGTCTAGAAACCCTCCCATATTGGTAATGCATGTGAATAGTCTATCCAGGTCAAATTTCAATGCATACAGATACAGTTTGAAAACATTTCGATGTTGGCCCCATTCACATGTCACTCTTGCTCGCCTCTAGTATATTGATGGTGTTGATTAGGAAATCAATGAAATAGAGGGATTTTTCATCAAAACTATGATGTAGATACATTGCATATACATTAATGTAGAACCTAAAAGAAAAATGAAGAAATACCGATGAAAGCCTAAAACTTGGGTCAACCAAATTGGGTACTCTGAAAGAAAATTAGGGTTTATGGTTTACATGATGAAGTGATGATGGAAGAAAGTAGGTGTGTCACTCAAAATTGAGTCCATAAACCCTCCCATATCGTTAAGTCATGCCAATAGTCTATCCATGAAAATTTTCAGTGCATACAAAAACTGTTTGAAAAAATTTCAATGTCGGCCCCATTTGCAGGTCCCTATTGTAGGACGTGTCTCGTCCTCGTGCAATTTTTGTTCCTTGTTCCTCGTTACTTCACCATGGTGTAGTCCCAAAGAACCATTATTTTTGTACAAAATTACATACTAATGGAATAAAATTATCGATGAACTTTTGTCATCGATAGTATAGAAAATTCGTTGCAAGATTATTTACATTCGTCTCTCTTGCAATGATATCAAATGATGCAGCTTGGATTCATTTCATATTTGGTTTATCAACTTGAAATATCAATTTGATACTTTGCAAGCTAGTTGGACCTTCAGTCAAAAACAAATATGAAACTTGGAATCATTAACATATCTACTAGAACATATGAAAAATAGATGGGTTTATGGTTTACATGATGCATTGATGATGGAAGCAAGTGGGTGTGTCAGTCAAATTTGAGTCCAGAAACCCTCCCATATCGGTAATCCATGCGAATAGTCTATCCAGGTCAAATTTCAATGCATACAGATACAGTTTGAAAACATTTCAATGTTGGCCCCATTCACATGTCATTGTTGCTTGCATGTACTATCTTTATGGTTTTGGTCAAGCAATGAACAACATATAGGTATTTTTCATCACAACTATGAGGCAGATACATTGTATATACCTTAATGTAGAACCTGAAATAAAAATGAACAAAGACCGATGAAAGCCTAGAACTTGTGTCAAACAAATTGGGTACCCTGAAAGAAAATTAGGTTTTATGGTTTACATGATGAAGTGATGATGGAATAAAGTGGGTGTGTCACTCAAATTTGAGTCAAGAAACCCTCCCATATCATTAAGGCATGCCAATAGTCTATCTATGAAAATTTCAGTGCATGCAAAAACTATTTGAAAAAATTTCAACATTGGCCCCATTCGTAGCTCCCTATTGTCGGACATGTCTAGTCCTCATGAAATTTATGTTCCTCATTACTCATTACTTGGCCATGGTGTAGTCCCCAATATCCATTATTTTTGTAAATAATTACATACTAATGGCATAAAAATATCGATGAATATTTGTCATCCATAGTATAGCAAATTCGTCGCAAGATTATTTACATTCCTCCCTCTTGCGATGATATCAAATCATGCATCTTGGATTTATTTCATATTTGGTTTATCAACTTGAAATCTCAATTTGATACTTTTCAATCTAGCTAGACCTTCATTCAAATACAAATATGAAACTTGGAATCATTAACATATCTACTAGAACATATGAAAAATAGTTGGGTTTATGGTTTACATGATGCATTGATGATGGAAGAAAGTGGATGTGTCAGTCAAATTTGATTCCAGAAACCCTCCCATATCGGTAAGGCATGTGAATAGTCTATCTAGGTCAAATTTCAATGCATACATATATAGTTTGAAAATTTTTCGATGTTGGCCCCATTCACATATCACTATTGCTCACCTCTAGTATCTTGATGGTGTTTTTTAAGAAATCAATCAAATAGAGGGATTTTTCATCACAACTATGATGTAGATACATAATATATACATTAATGTAGAACCTTGAAGCAAAATGAATAAAGACCGATGAAAGCCTAAAACTTGCGTCAGCCAAATTGGGTACTCTAAAAGAAAAATTAGGGTTTATGGTTTACATGATGAAGTGATGATGGAATAAACTGGGTGTGTCACTCAAATTTGAGTCTATAAACCTTCCCATATCATTAAGTCATGCCAATAGTCTATCCATGAAAAATTTCAGTGCATTCAAAAACTATTTGAAAAAATTTCAACGTTGGCCCCATTCGTAGCTCCTTGTTGTCGGATGTGTCTAGTCCTTGTACAATTTTTGTTACTCATTCCTCGTTACTTGACCATGGTGTAGTACCCAAGATCCATTATTTTTGTACAAAATTACATACTAATGGCATAAAATTATTGATGAACTTTTGTCGTCGATAGTATAGAAAAATTTTCGCAAGATTATTTACATTCATCTCTCTTGCGACGATATCAAATGATGAATCTTGGATTCATTTCATATTTGGTTTATCAAATTGAAATCTCAATTTGATACTTTTCAAGATAGTTGGACCTTCAGTCAAATACAAATATGAAACTTGGAATCATCAACATATCTACTAGAACATATGAAAAATAGTTGGGTTTATGGTTTACATGATGAAGTGATGATGGAAGAAAGTGGGTGTGTCACTCAAATTTGAATAGTCTATCCAGGTCTAATTCCAATGCATATAGATACAGTTTGAAAAAATTTCGACGTTGGCCCCATTCACATGTCATTGTTACTCGCCTGTAGTGTATTGATGGTGTTGATTAAGAAACCAACAAAATAGAGGGATTTTTCATCACAACTATGACACAGATACATTGTTCATACATTAATGTATAACTTGAAAGAAAAATGAATAAAGACCAATGAAATCCTAAAACTTGCGTTAACCAAATATGGTACTCTGAAAGAAAATTAGGGTTTATGATTTACATGATGAAGTGATTATGGAATAAAGTGGGTGTGTCACTCAAATTTGAGTCTATAAACCCTCTCATATCGTTAAGGCATGCCAATAGTCTATCGATGAACAATTTCAGTGCATATAGAAATAGTTTGGAAAAATTTCAATGTTGGCCCCATTTGCAGGTCCCTACTATCGGATGTATCTAGTCCTTGTGCAATTTGTGTTCCTTGTTCCTTCTTACTTGACCATGATGTAGTCCCCAAGATCCATTACTTTTGTACAAAATTACATACTATTGGCATAAAATTGTCGATGAACTTTTCTCATCGATAGTATAGAAAATTCGTCGCAAGATTATTTACATTCGTCTCTCTTGCGATGATATCAAATGATGCATCTTGGATTCATTTCATATTTGGTTTATCAACTTGAAATATCAATTTGATACTTTTCAAGCTAGTTGGAACTTCAGTCAAATACAAATATGAAACTTTGAATCATTAACATATCTACTAGAACATATGAAAAATAGTTGGGTTTATGGTTTACATGATAAAGTGATGATGGAAGAAAGTGGGTGTGTCAGCCAAATTTGAGTCCAGAAACCCTCCCATATCGGTAAGGCATGAAAATAGTCTGTCTAGGTCAAATTTCAATGTGTTATCACCCTATAAGTTATAGGATCAACTGTTGACTAGAATATTATCTATCTCTAGTGTTTTTGTTGACAAATGATTTTTCATTTTGCAAATAATTTGAAAAGAAAGAAAAAGAAAAGAAAAAAGAAAAGAAAGAAAAGAAAATAAAAAGAAAAAAAAAAAAGAAAAGAAAAGAAAAGAAAAGAGGGAATAAAATAATTTCAATAAAGCCCCATGCAATAATAGTAACTTGGTCCATACCTTTCAAGCATGGCCAAGTTATTTTTTAAATTGATGTTGATAGGGTTAATGAATAAGTTTGGCTAAACCATTCAATCTTAGCCAAAGTATCTAGGTTAGATTAGTGAATAAATCTGGCCAGACTATCTCATCTTGGTCAGATAGCCCTAGGGTAGAGTAAGTTCTTAGCCCAACAGTCTAATCAGGGTTAATTGTCATAGGAAGCTAGGTTAGAATATAGGCTAGTTGCTTTACTTCAATAAAACATCTCGATGATCAATGTTGCACCATGTTTCAGATGCCTAAAATCTTGTTTGTCTAGCCCCGTGCTGGTGTATACATGAAAAAACTTGGAAAAAAACCATGAAAATCACTTATCCTAAGTTCTCTGGCGCATGTATTCTACACGCCCTCACTTATGCTCCGCTCATATATCAATGGTTCAGATAATTGCACCCAAATCTATGGCAGTCAGATCTTTCCAGACCCCCCCCCCGACCGTTCTATCTTTAATGGAGGGGGGGGTCTAGAATCATTGATAATACATGTGCACATTTGGACGACCCAAGTTTAAGCCTGTGGATCTATGGTTTATATTGGATTCCGGACCCCCCCGTCCGTTCTGCCTTTAATGGAGGGGGGGGGGGGTCCGGAATGTGTGATAAAGGACGCGCATATATCTATAGTCAAAAGGCCAGTGCACAGATGAACGACTCAAGGTGTTTTTCAGACCCCCCAACTGATCTTCCTTTAACTGAGGGGGGGGGGTCCGGAATGGAATCTTTCCTCTGGTGGGCCCCTATCTATACGCNGGGGGGGGGGGTCCGGAATGTGTGATAAAGGACGCGCATATATCTATAGTCAAAAGGCCAGTGCACAGATGAACGACTCAAGGTGTTTTTCAGACCCCCCAACTGATCTTCCTTTAACTGAGGGGGGGGGGGTCCGGAATGGAATCTTTCCTCTGGTGGGCCCCTATCTATACGCGGCACAATTCTACCGGTCCCAAATCCCACTGCCTCCTACTATTCGACATACCTTCTTCACCTCTTGACGTCATCATCCACCTTTCCAAAAGAGTCACATCCCATAATTTTTGTCAGTCCTTCCTCCCATTCACTCATGGCGAGCCCCCTCACCATGATTTTTACTCCAATCGGTAGCCACCACTTCACCCATCCATATTCCTCAGTCATTGTCACCTACCATTTCATTCTCTAAGTGATCCGTTGGCCATTAATTACTGGATAACCTATCCGTTAGCCAACTGACCTGTCCCTCGCACCCAACGGACACCCATTTACTCAAAACTACCCTCACTCTGCTTTGTTTCACCATCTACCCAC
This sequence comes from Picea engelmannii, assembly GCA_009831015.1. Lineage (NCBI taxonomy): Eukaryota > Viridiplantae > Streptophyta > Pinopsida > Pinales > Pinaceae > Picea > Picea engelmannii. Next base: position 943,202 of record ML784364.1, on the reverse strand, counting down.
TCATCACACCAGAGAAGTTTACACTATTTTTCTCCATTTCAGTCAGTTGCCTCCATCTACAGTCGTCGCCACTAACTTTGTTTTTTGTAGGTACTGTTGCAGTAATGGTGCCAAAGTAAAAACAAGAAGAAGGAGAGAAGAATTCATTTCTTCTGCCTCCTTTCGACCTCGACAGGATTCCACTGGCCAACAAAGATCGCTTAATCACAAATACAAAGTGTGATTTCGATTTCGCTGACCTTCAGTCATGGATCAGAGAAGTTTTCCTGGAATAAAGTGATGAAATTGGAATCTAGGAGTCCAACCTACCCCTGTATCTCTTTCCTTAGATTCACACTTTTCCAGAGTTTTCCCTCAAGTGCCAAGCCCACTACATTCCCAAGCAAAGAGCCATTGTTTCCTCATCTGGAGAAATTATTTTCCTCATCACGCCTGAAACCATCAACCAAATGATGTAAATATCTCGAGATGACTCTGCATCACCTTTTAACCTTGAAATTATCACAGAATTATACCAGAATATGAATTTCCCCCAAAGAGCTCAAATATTTGAGCTTTTCCTCCCTCCATCGGCTCAATTCCCTGCTACAAATCCCCCTTATCCTTCTTCCATGTTTTCAACCAAAGGAAACCATATTTTCTCATCCTTATGTGTCGTGTTGGGTTATTATTCAGATCAGTGGGTAGATGAACCCATTCTGAGATTTTTGTCCATTTTCTCCACTAATGAGAAGCCCACTACCCAGTTCAACTTCATCATGTTCCTGGCGAACAATATTCACGAACATTTTGTCAATTTCATCACGGAAGGCATGTTCCAGTACTCTTCTGTACTAGCATACTTGTTCATTTTCTTCCAAGTGGACAAATTTTCTTTTTCCATGCAGAAGATGGATGGAGATGGAAGACCCCAGGCAGTAACCGCATGGAACTCCTTGCTCAAGCATAACTCCACAAAGTTTAGTTTCAAGTAGTTCATCGAGCAATTATATCACCCAGTGGTAAGTCTGCTTAGCGGCAAGCCTAAACCTAGGATTAATTATGAAGTTTAGAGGATCCTACATCTTTCGGATCACACCAAGACTGGTGATTTGTATTTATACCAAAATCACACTGAGATTAGAGTATATGGGTGTGAGTTGTCCCCATATAATCTTCCTAAATACCTTCCTGTCGGAATTGTTTCTCTGGAGTACATAAGGCAGATGATAAACTCCGATGATATTCACTTTGTGTCCCTGAAGAAAAAACAACAGCTCAGAATTAAAGGGAAGATTGGCTCTTTCATCTACAAAAATCGTGGCATCAAAGAGGAAGTAGACAAGCTACTAAAGGAAATGAAGTTTTTCATGAGTTTCACATGGCACTACGATCTGTGTGGGATTATCTCTGAGATGAGGGTGAAAAATAAGAATATCCTGTATGTCCATGAATCTAGGCCCGAAGTCAATAAATTCTCAAACTAGATAGTATGGGAACCAAACACTTTGGTTGAAGTAGAACAACAGGATTCCCTGACCACTATATCACAAACAAACGCACCACAGGTTCCGAAAGAGAAAAGGCCTAGCCAAGATTTATCGCCTCTTGTCACTGAAGTGTCATTAGAAGAATTTCGACTGCATACTAAGAGGTTTAAAACTAGTTCGTCTCCCGACCCGACTGGCGAAAAGGAAGTTCCATCTACTACAGTGACCAAGGTTGATAGGCCACCCCTCAGTGCAAGCCTCCAGCATATCATAACCTCAGCATTGCCGAAGATATCTACAGATACTCCACCAACCACCTAGCTAGGCAAGCTAGGATCGAAGCTAAGCATCTTTGAGAAATACGATCTAATCAAGAAAAGGAATCATACTCTAACCAACAACACTTGCGCCCAGTTCTGGAAGAAGACGTCAACTGCACAACATAGGTTTCTATCGGAATTTGACACTAAAAAGGGTAGAATGCATATGGCATTCCTCCAAGCATAGGTCCCGGATCCAAAGGTAATCACTGATTACAAAAGGGACACTTTTGAATTCCAGACTAAGGATGTGCATCCGACCGATTAGATGGATCTACACAAGAAAATAGGAGAAATGGTTTTCTATACGCTGCCACATGCTTCCACTACTACATCCAAATTGCAAGTGGCCCTAAACAATGACCAAACACAATTGAAGTTGGAAAAGATATCATCCTTTGCCAAGGACAACAGGATTAAGACTTTGGAGGAATTGGTTCTTAAGATCAGGTACGATCCCTCAAATGTGAAAGAAGTTAAGGATATGATTAAAAATAAAAATGCTGACATAGCCTCCTTAAGGAAACAATTGAAACTCCTACCAACAGAGGATTCACAAGCGAAGGAAATAGCAGAGACGGAAGGAGAAAAAGATGAAATGCTCAAACTAATCATGGATCAGAATGCACAACTAAAGGAAATAGAAGATGAGATGGAGAAGATAGTAAAAGAGAAAGAACAAATAAATCCAATGGAATTCATTCCATTGAGTGCAGTTCCACTTTCAGGAGTGAGCACAACATCAGTAACATAAGTCCCATCAACGAATCCACTAACATCTCCGGAAAAGATAGCCGAATTGTCCAAATCTATAGAAAAGATGAACCTGCAGGAAATAAAGATTAGTAGGCTCAAAAACGAGATTGAGAACCTTTAGGAACTCAAGTATTCCTTTCAGATCAGCCTCTCCAAGGAAAAGTAGGTGTCATACCATCTCAAACAAGAGTTACAACAGCTCCAGAAGCAAACAGTGGCAGGAAAAACTTTGGCTGAGGTTAAAGAAAGTGTCTGGACAAACATCACCAAGTCTATGAACGAGATATGGCAAATGATACAAATCATGTTTGAGAAAAATGAATTGGTGTAGAGAAGAAAATAGGCCATTGAGAAGATCATATCAGAATTGGGAGAGATGCCTACACAAGCTAATGAAATCATCAAGTTCCTAAATTCTAAGACCAGGGAGGAGCTGGAAGAGATGAAAATTGAAGATAGAACAGAGACCATCCTTGAGGTCAAGAGAGTTTTGACCAAGAGAGGATTAATGATTTAGCTGGAAGAAAAGGTTCAGGCCATGGACCTAGGGGTACAAAGGTTTTTTAGTAAAATTGAGGCTCTATAGAAGAAAGGTCTTCCTAGTCTGAAGGTAATTAATGACAAATTAATGACACTCCCAGACTACAAAAAGAGACTGGCCGATGTGGCTAAGGACAGTTCAAAGTTTACAAGAATTCAAGGCAGCATCACTGGCAAGGGATTTCTAGATGCGCTTCAGTGGGACATCAGTATTCAACACGAGATTCGATACATCTTCATCACCGAACCTACCTTCGCCAAGTACACAGAAATGGATGAAGTTTATCGAAGGCTACTCAAAGTCAATGTTCCTAGTCATCTTCGATGGGAAGAACTCTGTGATCTGATCGAGTAGTAGATGAGCTGTCCTAGCCCAATCATTTGTCCAATCAGATGAGGTCATGTAGAGGCCTCACCAACAGTTCACCCAGAAAACAACATGCAGTTGTGACACATTGCCAATCAGTTCCTAGATTTCTGAAATTTGTTAAGTTAGTTATGCTAAAAATAGATTTACCATGTCCTAATCTTTGATGACAAGATTGTTTGTAATTTTGGGTTATAAATACTTCATCTTTTGAAGTATTGAGGGTTGTTGATTTTCATTCCCTACAAGCTATCAGATTATAATATTTTTGAAGAGATCTCCCATTAATACAAAGAGGCATTTTACAGGATTCTTGCATGTATTCACTGGTGATGTTTTTATTTCTATGTTAAATGTTCTTGCTTTGTTATCACAGTTTTTTCTAAACCTAATCTTTGGAAGTAACGAATGTTGCATGATTTATCTCGTATACCATGTTTCCGACTTAAAAGATTTTAGTGTTTTGTCTTCTCATTTTACAATAAATAAATTCTTAACTGCTTCTTTGTTGTAATTGTCTTTCTCATCTTTTCTGCTATTCCTCATTTATGCTACTAAATAATCCAGTGATTATATTATCTCTCCCTATGAAAGTTTTTCTTTGTTTTTCTAGTTAGAATTTCATTTTTACAACACAGACCCCATAGCCCAATGGATGTGTAAATTATCTCAGCCAACTTGACAAACACTACAACAACAAAACCAACTTATTTATTTACCTAGCCTAATATTTAAAAAATTGGAAACATATCTGAATCATATAGAGAGATCCCTCTCTGAAGTTGGAAGGGTTAGATCCTATCTTCAAAAGAGGTTGGATAAAGTTACCTCTCGTAGATTTCTTCTTTCTAACAACCTCTAGGAAATTTATAGAGCGCTAACACAATGCATACATATACTGTTTGAAAACATTTCGATATTGACCCCATATATTGTTGCTCGCCTCTAGTATCTTGATGGTGTTGATTAAGAAATCAATGAAATAGATGGATTTTTCATTACAACTCTGAGGCAAATACATTGTAAGTACATTAATGTAGAACCTGAAAGAAAAATGAAGAAAGACCGACGAAAGCCTAAAACTTACGTCAACCAAATTGAGTACTCTGAAAGAAAATTAGGGTTTATGTCTTACAAGATGAAGTGATGATGGAAGAAAGTTGGTGTGTCACTAAAATTTGAGTCCAAAAACCCTCCCATATTGTTAAGGCATGCCAATAGTCTATCCATGAAAAACTTCAGTGCATACAAAATCTGTTTGAAAAAATTTCAATGTTGGCCCCATTTGTAGGTCCTTGTTGTTAACACTCAAAACGAAACCGTCCTTTCGGCCGAGTTTTGGGTGGATATCATAGCTTGCAGTAGTAGTTTCAAGTCATTTTTGAGTTTTTTCAGTTCAGAAAAATTTTGGTTTTTGGTGTGTCTTAGGAAATAATCGAAAATAAAGTCTTCTATTTCGAAAATATGACTGTTTGCTTTCAACAGCTAACGTCATGTTTCAGGGCCTATTGTGTGCTGTGGAAAGCGATAGCTTTCAACAGCTAACAACACTGTTTCATCAGTTCAAAGTGCTGTGGAAAGTAACGAGGCGCGGAAATCTCGACAGACAGTTCGCACGTGGCCCCATACGGAGAGTACTGGCTTTCGCGCTAAGAAACGTTTTTTAATGATGTGGCACGTTGTTTTGCTTTCTGCAGCTAAAGTGATTTTTCATATCAAAGGGTGCGTTGTGGAAAGTATTCACTTTCCACAGCTAACAGGGGTTTCCGAAGAGTTCGCGTGCTGTGGAAAGTAGCAAGCGAGCCTGATGACAGGGATATTATCCAAACACCGTAGCTGCATAAAACACGGTTCACATGCTCATTATCCATGCATGCACGAAATAATGAAGTGATCACCCCACGTCACAACAAGATCCGAGACATGCGCTGGTAGAAGCAAGCAATCATGGTAGTTCAAGCTCGTATAACGGGATATGACAGAAATTTGAAATCTTTCCAGAACCGACGCGCAA
>ML784364.1:885531-919433 GCA_009831015.1 Picea engelmannii | reverse complement strand
GATTTTGTTAATGAGTCTACAACATTCTTCAAAGTGTCCACCTTCATCAATGATACTTTCTTTTCTTCAATCATGTCTCTCTCAAAGTGATATTGAACATCAATGTGCTTTGTCTTTGAATGGTAAGCGGGGTTCTTCGCCAGAAAAATTGCACTCTGACTGTCACACTCTATCCTTACATCTTGTTGTACCAAACCAATACTTGAACATAATCTTTGTAACCATATTTCTTCCTTACTTGCATGAGTGGCTACCATGATTTCAGATTCTGTAGTTCAAAGTGCCACTACAACCTGTCTTTTGCTCATCCAACTTATTGCTCCTCCAAATAGGTTAAACACATACCCTCTTGTAGATCTCCTACAATCCAAATCTCTAGCCCAGTCTGCATCCACAAATCCATGTATATTGACCACTCTGTCTAATCACGGTCTTCCTTCATAGCACAATCCATAGCTAGCAGTGCCAGACAAATACCTGAAAACCCTTTTTACTATTTTCCAATGCTCCTTCCCTAGTTTTGACATATACCTACTCAAAACTCCCACTAAATGTGTAATGTATGGTCTAGTACAAACCATTGCATACATAAAACTGCCAACTGCACTCGCATATGGAACATGAGACATGTCCTCCTCTTCTTCATGTGTCTTGGGACAATGATCCACAAATAACTTTACACCAATAGGAATAGGAACCTTGATCGGTTTACATTCCTTCATATTAAACCTCTGCAATATTGTCTCGACATATTTTCTCTGATTTAACTAGAGTTTCCTCTTTTTTTGATCTCTTTCAATTTCCATGCCCTAAATGAAATTTGAAGGACCAATATCCTTCATGTCAAATTTAGAGGACAACTGATTTTTCAGATCCTAAATAATCTCCTTGTTGTTTCCTATTAGCAACATGTCATTTACATACAAGACCAAATAAATCAAATGATCACCAATTAATTTAGAATACACACAATGATCCTCTTTTCTTATTGTGAAGCCAAGTCCCAGCATATAATTATCAAATTTTTGATACCACATACTCGGTGATTTTTTTAAACCATACGGGGACTTTTTTAGCATGCATACCAGCTCCTTCTTTCCTTTCAAAACATAACCTTCTAGTTTCTTCATAAATATTTCTTCTTCCTGATCCCCATGCAAGAATGTTATATTTACATCCATTTGTTCTACTTCAAAATCAAATGCAACAGCAACAGATAACATAAATTTTATAGAGGTTAACCTTGCAACAGGAGAAAAAATCTCACAAAATTCAATTCCCTCAACCTGGGAATAACCCTTTCCTACTAGCCAAGCTTTGTATTTCTCCACTTTTCCTTCTGCATTCAACTTCTTTTTAAATACCCATTGGTTGCCAATGGGATTTCTTCTAGTTGGAAACTCCACTAGATCCCAAGCCTCATTCTTATCCAAAGATGCCATTTCTTTTTCCATGGACCTTTTCTAGATATTTCCATCCTCTTAATCCACTGCCTCCCTGATAGTTTTAGGATCATCATCAGTAATAGACAAAGAAAAATTTGAGCAAAAATCAGATGGACTATACCTTTTCGATAGCCTTCTTTCTCAATATGATCTCCTCAATATTGGAGTATGAGGACCTTCTTCTTATGATTCATGTTCTTCTGTAGAGTCTGCTTCATCATCCTTTAAATCAAACTCTATCTTCTCTGGTTCTTCCTTACTTGGTAGGACTTCATGTTTAACAACATCCTTCATTTCTCTAAATACGACATCTCGGCTATACACCACCTTCTTAGTTTCTGGGTTCCAAAGATTATAACCTTTGAGACCATCTTTATATCCAATAAAGATACATTTTCAGCCTTCTTATCCATCTTACTCATGTTTTCCTTTGGAACATGAACATATGCATCGCAACCAAATACCTTAAGATGTGTGAGAGAACGTTCCTTACCAGTCCATACCTCTTGTGGAGTCTTGTCACCCAATGTTGATGAGGGTGATCTATTGACCAGATAACATGCAGTACCCACTGCCTCTGCCCAGAATTCTTGCCCTAACCTGACACCACTGAGCATGCACCTTGCTTTTTCCATCAACATCATGTTCAACCTTTCTGCAACTCCATTCTACTTAGGTGTATATGGGTTAGTCTTCTCCCTTTCTATACCACACTTCTTACAAAATTCTTCAAATTCATTTCTGCAGAACTCTCCACCATTATCTTTTCTTATCACCTTAATTCTTTTCTCTGTTTGATTCTCAACAAGAGACTTAAAATCTTTAAACCTGTCAAAGAATTTAGATTTCTTCCTGAGGAAATATTTCCAAGTTTTCCTCGAGAAGTCATCTATAAATGCGACATAGTACACAGATTTTCCCAATGATGGGATTGACATAGGTCCAAAAACATCACTGTGAACTAGTTGTAAAATTCCTTCTGCCCTCGTTGCACCAGAGGGGAATCTTACCTGATTCTGTTTCCAATATAGACAATGTTCACATAAATCAAAATCCAGAGAGCAGTTAGAAATACCTTCAACCATACCTTTACCATGTAGTAGTTGAAGACCCTTCTCTCCGATATGCCCCAATCTTTGATGCCACAACATAACCTTTTCTCCAGAGACTGTAGGAGTTCTCTCTTCTTCAACTCCAATTTCAGGAACAATGGAGCTATTACACCCATCGCTAATAGTGCTTCCTAGTAGCTTATACAAATTTCCAAACTGAACTCCCTTCATCAACACCATTTCTCCTTGAACCATCCTGCAAGTTCCCTTTTCAAAAATTGTTTTTACCCCTGCATCTTCCATTTTTCTTACATAAATCAAATTTATGGCCATACCTGGGATGTGTAGAACACCAAGAAATGTTCTAATCCTTCTATATATGAGTCTCAAATAAACCCTTCTTCTTCCTATGATTCTGGTTATCGAATCATTACTTAAGAAAACATTACCTCCATCATACTTTTCATATTCATATAACCACTCACTTTGGGGAGTCATATGAAAAGATGCACCAGAGTCAATCAACCATGCCTCATGATCTGCATGTGCTCTTGAAGAGGCTAATTACACATCCCCACCTTATTCCTTGGAGTTATTTTCTTCTGTAGAATAATATTATTCATATCCCTTCTTTTTCTCAACTTTGGATCTACACTGCTTCTTGTAGTTCCCTTCTTTTCCATAGCTCCAACATACCCTTACAAAATTTCCAGGAGATTTAGATCTACCCTTAGACTTAGATCTCCCACTTGAGTAATTAGATCTATTTATTTCATGGGAATGTCCTCTTGAAAATAATGTGTCTGTGCTATGTCCTTCCATATTCTTTCATCTCATCTCCTCTGAAAACAAGGATGAGACCAATTCTTCAAACTTCAAATAATTTGTATTACTACCTATGGACAGAACCATAATATCCCACGATTCTGCTAAAGAAAACAACAAATTGATATGTTTATCTTCATCTGAAATTTTAATCTCAACAGATACTAACTGACTTACCACAGTATTGAAGGCATTCAAATGATCTGCCACCGAGTCTCCATCTCTCATCCTCAAGTTATACAGCTTCTTTATTAGGAATAATTTATTTACCAGGGACTTAGACTGATACAACTTCCCCAACTTTTCCCATAAATCCTTCGTTGTAGCTTCCTCTGACACATTCAATAATAGTTCATTGGAGAGACAATTGAATTGTGCTCTTTTCCTTCCAATCCATCTTTTTCCAGTCATCTGCATAAGTTCCTGTAGGTTCATTACCTAGATCTACCGTGATCCACTCATCTCTGTCCACCAAAATATCTTCCATCTTGAGCTTCCACAGCTCAAAGATTTTCCCATTAAACTTATCGATCTCCATCTTCGAATTGCTTGCCATTTCTTTTCACCTGAAAACAATACCATAGATCTCCCACTGTAACAAGGCTTATCACAGTCCCGAGCCAAACCCTTGACCACAAAGGTGTCCCCCTTAAGCCAATAAATATTTGATACCAAATGTAAATTATAACCTTGTATATTGTCTACTGTAAATAGATATTTAGAAAAGAAAAGAAAAGATACAATGGCAAATACAAACATTACACAGAGACTTTTCCCCTGGAAACCCAAACCGGGAAAAACAACATATATTATATTCATACATTGTGTTACATTGTTTACAATACAATATACATATAGGAGCCAACGACATATAAAACCCTAACCCAATGACCTAGATTAGTCCAAAACCCTAATTCCTTAACCGAAAATATAAAACCATAAAAAAAAACCATGTGCCTAAAAAAACCACCTAAATACATGACACATTTCCCGAGGTAGGTGTCACGTTTCCTGAGGCAATTTTTTTTTCGAGGGCATTGCACCCCCCAAGGGGTGGCCTAGAAACCCCCACTCTAACCCCCCTGCGTGCCCGGTGCATACGCTCAGTCACTACTACTCGTGCAAAGAATATAACACATACCCAACAAGAACATATGAAAAATAGTTGGGTTTATGGTTTATCGTTAAGGCATGCCAATAGTCTATCCATGAAAATTTTCAGTGCATACATAAACTGTTTGAAAATTTTCAATGTTGGCACTATTCGCAAGTCCCTGTTGTCAGACGTGTCTAGTCCTCGTGCAATTTTCTTTCCTCATTCATCGTTCCTTGACCATGGTGTAGTCCCCAAGATCCATTATTTTTGTACAAAATTACATACTAATGGCATAAAATTATCGACGAATTTTTTTGGTCGATAGTATAGCAAATTCGTCTCAAGATTATTTACATTCGTCTCTCTTGGGACAATATCAAATGATGAAGCTTGGATTCATTTAATATTTGGTTTATCAACTTGAAATCTCAATTTGATACTTTGCAAGCTAGCTGGACCTTCAGTCAAATACAATATGAAACCTGGAATCATTAACATATCTACTATAACATATGAAAAATAGCTGGGTTTGTGGTAATTTCCATGATGAATTGATGATGGAAGAAAGTGGGTGTGTCAGTAAAATTTGAGTCCAGAAACCCTCCCATATCGTTAAGGCATGCGAATAGTCCTTGACCATGGTGTAGTCCCTAAGATCCATTATTTTTTTACAAAATTACATACTGATGGCATAAAATTATTGACGAACATTTTTTGACCATAGTATAACAAATTCGTCGCAAGATTATTTACATTAGTTTCTCTTGCGACGATATCAAATGATGCTTGGATTCATTTCATATTTGGTTTATCAACTTGAAATCTCAATTTGATACTTTGCATGATAGTTTGACCTTCATCCAAATACAAATATGAAACTTGGAATCATTAACATATCTACTAGAACATATGAAAAATAGGGTTTATGGTAATTCTAAGAAGATTCAAATAGGTAACAATATTGATGAAATCTTATACGATCATGATGGTATAAAAATGAAAGAGCATCTCTTGGTTTCAAGAATAATTTATCCTCTACTTAACAAGGCCAACCACATGAAGGTGGAAGCTCACATGGTGCCTCCCCTCCCCCTCACATCACTCTCAATTGATCCTGAAAACCCAATCTATAAAATATAAAATAATTGAAAGAAGTGTCCTATTAAGATTCATGCATAGAAACTACAAAAACAACAATTAATGAAGGTACATGAAATTATGTGTTTCTAAATGATATTTTTAGTCTACCACGTACTTTACTATATTGACAAGTATTTTTAGGTTTCAAATAATAATTAAACATGTAACCTAGGATATAAAAATGTCGCATAAAACTTAAAAACATGTAATTAACCCATGACATTAAAAGTAAATTATTTTAAGAGAATAATTAATACAAATTAAAATATTATATAGTCACGTACCTAATCCAACCTCAACATCTGTGTAATCATCCTTATTATCTATCTTGATCTTCTTCATTGAAATCGACATCAATATCATCCTCTGGTTCTAAAATGATGTTGAAAGGATTGATGATATCATAATCGTCATCAATGTCATTTTCGAGCATATTTTCATCGACATCATCATCATGAATTGCAATATTGTCTCCTATGCCTAGATCATGATCTTCTTCGTATTCTTCATGAATCGACCCTCCATGCTCTTTTGGCTCTTTCTGATATTCTGTCGAATCATTGTCTTCATATTCAATATCATCCTCTTCCTGAAAATGAGTATACTTAATTGTCCTTTCTCTTGGATCATATCTAACAACAAATGACCAATCCCTTTCACCTGGAACAATTAAGTAAAATACTTGTTCACATTGGCTTGGAAAAACATAGCGATCATGTCCTCTTTCAAACATCGTTGTTTTAATCATTGGAAATATATTGGCATGTTGAATAACATTTATTTCCTCATCATGTTCATGCATTCATAACCTATACCATTTGACATCGAACAATACTAATTTGAAGGAATTAAAGTAACACTCAAGTATATCATTTAAATACCCATAGTATCTATTTTCAAATTCTTGCGGATGTCTGTCACTCCTAGAGGAAACATTAACAACTTGGAATACTACAATTATCCCACTATCAAAAGTTTTCCTTCTTTCATCCAATTGTCTAATGTGAAATTTACGACCATTGCACCACATAGCCTTGTGGTGCTTCAAATGCAATATGTCATATATGTAAAATATGCATTGTATGTTAATAAATTAACATATATTTATATAACTTCGAAAGTATTTGAAAAATACAATACACATGTAGTCACATTAGTATAATATAAAATAACTTAATAAAATGGGTGAAATTCCTTACATGCCCATCTTTCAAACCATATGCTAGATCAATTTCCCTATGCGTAACATTGGCACCTTCGTTACGACGAGCTTCTCTAACCAATTCAGACAGTCGTTTCCATGATAACCTACCTCCATTATGTTGTTTACATCTTTCAATCCATACATTCATCGAATCAAGATTGTTTACAATGTATAAATGCAGTGCATCCCACTCTAGAGAAACTGAATCAAAAAAACATAATTCACCAATATTAAATATTAGTTATAATATACAATATGAAGGTAATTATAAATATTTTTAATTTATGAAATAAATTATATTAATATATTAATGAGTATGATCATATATACACAAAAATGAAACTTTATATGTATTAATAATATAAATTTTCACAATTATTAATTATTAATATATTATCTCTCATTTTTTTCATTCTACCTTTCCCTAATAGATTCTCCCGATATTCAAATTTGTTGATGGAGTTCACATCCCAAATGCGATCCACAACATGCATAGTTGGCGCTGCTAATTTAGGAAGATACTGACTAATATGCACCATGGATTGATATACCGAATATCCCTCCACCATAGAACCCTCAGGACATGCTCTTTGTCTAACCAACACCTTCAATGATTTCAAGTGCTTCTCCACCATCCACAATGATCTTGTGTGAATAGGTCCACAAATTTCAATCTCCTTAACTTGGTGTATGAGGTAGTGTTCTTGTGCATTGAAAAACATAGGAGGTATATACTTTTTCATTTCACACATTAAATGAGGAATTTCTCTCTTCCAATACTTTATATCATCTTCATGGATTTCTTTCAATGACAACCATCTACATGAGATCGTGACACAAGAAAATAACATGTTTCAACATAAGTACATAATATAATATATTACATTACATTACAAGTAAATCACGTGTCATTAAGTGCAACAATAATTTGAAAGAACATTTCGCATATAAATCACAACTACTTCTTACCTCATGTATTTTCCAAGATCATATATAACTTGTTTGACGTTGTTGTCAAAGTTGTTTGGCAGAGATAGCAGTATAACATACTGTAACAACAAAATGAATCGTTATTTGTTTCGACCAAAGTAGAAAAACAAAAATAAAAAAAAATAGAAGATGTATAAGGCCAATATATATAAATATGTATACCAAAATTATTACCTTAATGAAGGTATGCCAATCATGTGCTTTTACCCCACCAAATTCACCATTCTTTGTTAAGATATTTTTTATGTTTGAAGCAAAACCTGTGGGAAATTTAATTCTTTCAATGACCTCTTTTGCATCATTGCTTTGTTGCTCTGTTAATAACCATGGAAGGTTATTTCGGTCTAGTACTCCATCTGATCTATTTGAATATTGGATCACAATTTGCATTGCATGATTGGCTTCCTGAATGTCAGTACAAATTTTGACAATTTTATTTGTCCCTCCTACCATCTGTGATTTGACATAACGTTTCAGTCACATTCTTCCCGATATGCATTGTATCAAACAAATGAGCTATTTTTATTTACTCATAGTAGGGAAACCTAATGAATTGAGCGGGATAAGATTTCATTCCTCATGGAATCCCATTATTAATACCTTCATGATGATTGTGGCCTTCATGAAGCATAAAAGAAATCAGAAAAATAATTATCAAATACGGTAAAATAAATTCAATGATTAAAATAAACATTCAAAACATTACATGATCTATGATACATTATGAAATTGATTACCTTGATGATTTCTATTATATTCCAACCTCCATAGGTGAGGTGTCATTCTTTGTGGTTTTAAACCAGTCTCTTCTTTCCCATTGAAAAGATGTTTTTCAGTAGTACGATACCTATGGCTCTTAGGAAGAAGGTTCCTATACTCATAAAACACCATCTTTTCTAAACTTTTTGAATGATGATACTTCATATTAGGGCCACAAAGTGGACATGCAAATTTACCCTTTGTTTGAAGACCTGCAACAAATGGATTAATGTCAATTATACCATGATATTATTTAAAAAGTAAACATGCACCATGATAACATTAAATTATTATATAGTATTAAAGCGCAATATTAGAATGCTTATACATACCACAAAAATGTGTTAGTCTAGGGGCATCATGAATTTTCCATAAATGTATTCCACGGAATTTAAATTTCTTCTCCCCGATTGGTTTACATATGTCATACATTGTGATGCCAGCCCATAACTTTAGTAGCTCGTTGATAAGAGGCTCGATATATACATTCATATATTTAACCTGGTACTTACCTAATATTTATTTGAAATTACACATAATTACTAAAGGAATGATATCATGTAATATATATAATTAAATAAATAAACAAAATATATTATGCAAAAATTGAAACAAATGAAAATGTTAAATTCAAAAAATTAATGGAAACAAATACATGGAACAATCATTGTCAACATTATGTGCTCCCTCTTTATTGACATCCAAGGAGGAATGTTATTGTTGTTAACAAAAATAGGACACACTGAGTAAATAGACCTAATCTCTCTGAATGGATTAACACCGTCAGCTGCCAATGAAAGCCTAACATTACGAGGTTCATCTTTGAAATCTGCCCATTTTTCCTCAATTTCCCTAATTGAAGAACCATCGACAGGAATTCAAAGAACACCATCTCCACTTATGTTACATTCATGGTAATCCATAAAATCTTCTATGCTTTCACATCCGAACAATTGCCGCACACGTGGAATTACGGGAATATGATGAAGAACCTTTCGAGGCACCCTTTTTGTTACTTGATCGGTTCAATATCTATTAATAAAACATTGTGGAAATTCGGTTTTCAAAGCATGTTGTCCATAATATATAATATGGTCATTAGGTGATTTAGGAACATTGCTCCAACCTAGCTACGTGCTAGCCAACCATCACATCAAGTGCACATTCAATGGAGAGGAGAGGCACATCCCTCTCACATTCAAATTTCAAGTTTGAATTTAATGTAATTAAATGATTGTAAGGCTGGTAGAGCCAAGACATGCATTTGAGAAGAATGTAGTTAGTGTTGCCTTTCATGGATGACATGTTTATGGGGATCTATATCCAATTCGGATTAGATGGCCCATTCAATGTAATTCATTGTAATTAATGAGAGTTGGTGAGGATTGAGGGAAGAGATCGAGAAACCCCCTTTTGTAAAAAGATCATTTGTATCTGTAGGCAGTTAGTCTATAGAGAGAAAGGAGAGTGGATAAGTTGAGAGAGTCTGTAGAGAAGACAGAGAGAAGAGAGAGATAAGACTCTGTTGCAGTCCGAGCTCGAACACATTCTAAAGAGGCATTTCATATTAATACAACTAGAGCAATTTTTCTTGCATGTTATTCTATGTATGTTGATGAATGTCTTTATGTATTTATGATATGTTGTAGATGTGTGTTAGTTTGCATTTGCAGGTTACAAACATAAGTCATTGTCTGTTGGGTTCTCTGATTCTAGGTTTGGTTATTTGTGGCTTCATGCAAGCGGTTGCATGTCAGAACACTGTGGGTTTTGTAGGCCAGTGCATAGAGTGCACTTCTGAATTCTATAGAATTTAGACAAAGACGTGCCAGGAGGGTGCACCAGAAGAAGTCATTGACTCAAGGAGGAGGCCTCAAGGTTTCTGAACACCTTGAAGGAAGAACTGTGTAGAGGAGGGCACATGACATACATAATTTCTAAGGATTCTATGGAAGCTCTACCAGGAGGGCATTGAGTAAGTGCATAGAGTGCACAAAAAGAACTCTATTTCAAGTTCAATGAGAAGAAAAAGCTACTAAATATTATGTAGAAGCTCTTCTAGGAGGGCATCGAGCGATGCAAGGAGTGCACCGAGAAGAACTCTCTTTCGAGTTCTGAAATAGGAGGAGTGTGAAGGATAAAGACACTCACAGGGTTATTGAACACTCTGTAGGCTTAGCAAGGCATGCTTGAGCAGGAAGTTGCCAAAGGGCACTTACATTCCTTCAAGGAGAGAAAGGGATGAATCCCTTAGAGTTTCAAGTAGGAAAACCTCAGGATGGATAGCATAGTTGTGTGCAGGGACCCTGTAAGGAGTGCAGAGGTCGAGAAACCTTTTAAGGTTTCAGAATGAACAAAGATAAGGAGGGAAGATTTTTAAATAATGCAGGTGAGACTAAAGGTCATGGACTCACAATATAAAGAACAAAGGTGTCAGCCTTTGAAGTGTCTAAAAATCTTCCAAGGGAAAGGAAGAAGCACAAGCTCAGGAGGGAGCTACAACTGTCATTGAATTGACATTGATAGAAAAGATCTGGATTGTTGAATCTACATCCAGACAGCAGGAGGAGGTTGCACAGGAGTCCTTGGGAGGCAAAGGTGGATGGTCATATTTCTCTGTGGAGAGTTTGTGAAGTTGCGAGGACCGTTGGATCAAGGCAGAGTTACAAGGTGATTAGAGGCCGGTGAAACCCATCACCTGAGGATCCAGGATCAACGTGATCCATTGATCATGCTTTGCATGAGACGTTGGATCATTATTGTGAACTCGGGGTTCATGATTTTGGAGGGTAGACCAAATTCTTAGTTTTGTGTGAAGTTCCGAGTTTCAAGAAATAGGGAAGGAGATCCAGACTATTATATCAAAGCCACGAGAGAACCATTGCTTCAAAACTTCCACGTGGTATCGCGTATCATGAACTTGGGAGTTGAAAGAATTGGATTTCGACTGTAGAAGTCATGAAGTTCCAAGCATCGAGGCTCATACAAACACGTGTCACACCTATTAGGTGGGGACGGCATGGTTGACATGTGGTACAATGTAGAGGACACAAAAAAGGTTGAAGTAGTTGATAGGTGGTGTATGCTCGTCACCTCGAAAAAGGTCAACCATCGTTGATCTTTCACGTCTCGAGGATTCGCAAAGGAGGAGAACTAAGGATCAAAACTCCAACACGTGAAGTGGTGAGTTGTGAGGGGTGCTAGAATTAGTCCCTAGTGGGTGGTCACTTGCAGAGGCGCTAGTGAGGAATGAGCCATATCTATATCGCAATCTCAGGTATCGGCAAATAGAGAAAGATGAGTCAAGGGTCATCAACTCACGAGCTCGCGAGTTGTGAGAGGCACTTGAGCTGAGGCTCGGTTGTGGTCGCATGGAGGTGTAAGGATCACTCCTGGTGTTAATTTGCGTAGGGTAGGTTTTCGTAAAAGACCTATGGATTAGATTCGTGGGGTTCCAGTGAGGGCTCGAAAGAACTATTTCAGTTCTGCGGATTCGAATAAGATCGATCCTGTGTGGATCTTGGCTCGAGGGAAAGGGGGTCTGCATCAGAGTGGTATCAGAGCTTGATTTTTTCTGTATATTGCAAGTAGAGGGAGCCAGAGGAAAAGGAAGATAGAGTGTTAGAGCTCTATGATGATTGTTGCAAGGTGCGCAATAGTCAATAGACAGTAAGGAGGACTATAGAAGATGGTGGAAGAACTCACAGTTGCAAAGTGACAACAACAAGTTTGCCAAGAGGGCAGACAGGAATAGGAAGATGGCTATTGAAGGCCATGAGCATGGTGGAAGAGGAGACCACTAGTATATGAGTAAAGTATATATTGAAAAAGAACACGCTGAGATAAGGGTGAGAATGGAAGAGCTTGCAATGTGGATGCAATAGGATGCATAGACACATTGGGTGTATGAATGGCCCATGAAAACAAAGGTGAAATGGCCATTCAAAGAATTGTTGGCCAGAGGATAGCAAAGGATATTGAAGGAACAACTGAGGTATGTGAAAATCCTTAGTGACATAGATTTGGTTTGCATCTGTGAGCCAAAATTTGGAGAAACCCTCAATGATGAGGAAGGGAGATCAGTTTCGAGTCTCATGAACTAGCAGGAGGGCAGAGATGAATTTTCCAATTGCTAGGTGGGAAATGAGATGAGATCACTGGAGGATCTCATATATTTTCAAGAGGAAAACAATGAAAATTCATATTGCTAGGTGGGCAATGATATGATATTAGCAGAGGACCTCATAAACTGCGAGGTGGGCAGAAGTGAACTTTCAAGTTGTCAGGTGGGCAATGGGAAGAGATTAGTAGGAAGTCTCCTGTACTTCTAGGGGAGCAGTGATGAAAGTTTAGATTGTCAAGTGGGAAATGAGATGGGATCATTGGATCTCATAGACTTCCAAGTGGGCAGCAGAAAATTCTGAAATTGCCAGGTGGGCAGGGGAAAGGAGATGAGATTGTCTGAGAGTCTCACAGACTCTGTTGAGAGTTCATGTTAGCAAAAATTTCTGATAGGTGAAGATTCATGTGGTTTTACAGACCATGTGAATGAAGATGGTGACAAGTTAAAAACTTGCACCATCCAGGAGGAGGATCAGAAGAACATTCTGATGATTAGGGAATTCGGGTATTCCCACCACATAGCCCAATTGAGGCCAATGAAGAGGAAGAAGTGGATCATACACTGATGTTTGCAGGAGGACAACCAATAGAGAATTCCAAATAAGAGGAAGAAGTGGAGCAGACACTGATGTTTTCCCAAGGAGCAGAAGATGAGCATTCAACAGAATGGCTCAAAAGTTTTAGCCAGGAAGTTGAATAGGAGATCACTGTAGTATTGGAAGATGCAGAAAAAGAAGAAGAAGCAGAAAACATAGAATTCATTGGTCCGTGTGAAGAATTGGAAGCCCTAGAGAGAAGGGTGATGGTGAGAAATTTGCACATCCAACAAGCTAAGTTGGAAGAAGATAGAGGAGCATACCAGTCTAGGGAGCAGCTGGAAGAAGACCTGGCAGAAGAAAATCTGTCAGAAGGTAAAGGGACTGTAGAATTAGAGTCTATAGTGGAGTGGCCACTCAGCTCCACAAAGAGAGATAAAGATATCAGAGGAGATCGAGCAAATATTCCCATTGAGAAGACAAAAGTACGGCAGAGAAGACTGCATATAAAGAGCCAACCATTGGAGCAGTTGGATGAGGTGATTAAGGAGATTAGGATGATGATGTTGAGGTCATCACAAGGAGAAGTCAGCAAAGGGAAGATAAGAAGAGGAGAACCTGCCATAGCGGTGGGGCAGCAAAAGCAACAGCAACAGCAAAAGCGAAGCAGAGGAGTGGATGGACAACTCCAAAGAACTATTTGGGATCTAGGTGGATTTCGACAGCCATGCTGGGAAGCTCATGAGTAGGATATCATGAATTTTTCAGAGTAGAGAAGTATTATGTAGGAGAATCACTCCAAACCAGCTATGCGCCAGCCAACCAGGACATCAAGCGCACATTCAATGGAGAGGAGAGACATAGTCCTCTCACTTTCAAATTTCAAGTTTGAATTTAATGTAATTAAATGATCGTAAGGTTGGTAGAGCCAAGCTGTGCCTTTGAACAAGCTATAGTTAGTATCGCCTTTAATGGATGACATGTTGATGGGGATCTAGATCCAATTCGGATTAGATGGCCCATTCAATGTAATTCATTGTAATTAATGAGAATTGGTGAGGATAGAGGGAAGATCGCGAGAAACCCCCTTTTGTAAAAAGATCTTTTGTATATGTAGGTAGTTAGTCTATAGAGAGAAAGGAGAGTGGATGAGTCGAGAGAGTCTGTAGAGAATATAGAGAGAAGAAAGAGCCGAGACTTTTTTGCAATCCAAGCTCGAACAGATTGCAAAGAGGCATTTCATATTAATACAACCAGAGAAGTTTTTATTGCATATTATTCTTTGTATGCTAATGAATGTCTTTATGTGTTTATGATATGTTGTAGATGTGTGTTAGTTTGCATTTGTAGGATACAGATAGAAGTTGTTCTCTATTGGGTTCTCTGATTCTAGGTTTGGTTCTTTATGGCTTCATGCAAGAGGTTTCATGACAGAACACTGCGGGTTTTGTAGGCCAGTGCATAGAGTGCACTTCTTAATTCTGTGGAATTTAGACAAAGACATGCTAGGAGGGCACACCAAAAGAATTCATTGACTCAAGGAGGAGGCCTCAAGGTTGTTGAACACCTTGAAGGAAGAAGTGTGCAGAGGAGGGAACAAGACAAACAAAATTTATAAGGATTCTATGGAAGCTCTACCAAGAGGGCATTGAGCAAGTGCATAGAGTGCATAGAAGGAAATCTATTTCTAGTTCAGTGAGAAGGAAAAGTTACTAAAGATTCTATAGAATCTCTACCAGGAGGGCATCGATTGAGTGCAAGGAGGGCATCGAGTGAGTGCAAGGAGTGCACCGAGAAGAACTCTCTTTCAAGTTATGAAATAGGAGAAGTGTCAAGGAGAAAGACACTCACAGGGTTAATGAACACCCTATAGGTTCAGCAAGGCATGCTTGAGCATGAAGTTTCTAGAGGGCACTTACATCCCTTTAAGGAGAGAAAGGGATGAATCCCTTAGAGGTTCAAGCAAGAAAATCTCAAGATGGATAACACAGTTGTGTGTAGGGACCCTGCAAGGAGTCCATAGGTTGAGAAAAATTTTGAGGTTTTAGAATGACAAAGCTTAGGAGGGAAGAGTTTTCAGTAACATAGGCGAGACTAAAGGTCATGGACTCGCAGGATAAAGAATAAATGTGTCAACCTTTGAAGCATCGAAAAATCTTCCAAGGGAAAGGAAGAAGCATAAGCTCAGGAGGGAGCTATAACTGTCATTCGATCGACAATGGGAGAAATGATATGGATCGTTGAATCTACGTCTAGACATCAGGAGGAGGTCTCATAGGAGTCCTTCAGAAGTAGAGGTGGGTGGTCAGAATTCTCTGTGGAGAATTCATGAAGTCGCGAGGACTGTTGGATCAAGGAAAAGTTACAAGGTGATTAGAGGCAGGTGAAACCCACCACCTGAGGATCCAGGATCAACATGAGTCATTGATTGTGCTTTGCATGATCCCTTGGATCATTATCACGAACTTGGGGTTCGTGAGTTTGGAGGGTAGACCAAATTCTTGGTTTTGTGCAAAGTTTCGAGTTGTGAGGAATAGGGATGGAGATCTAGACCATTGGATCCAAGACATAGGAGAACCATTGGATCAGAACTTACATGTGGTATCACGTATCGTGAACTCGGGAGTTGAAATAATTGGATTTTGATTGCAGAAGTCACGAAGTGCCGAGTGTCAAGGCTCCTGTGAACACGTGTCACACCTATTAGGTGGGGACCATGTGGTTGACAGGTGGTGTAATGTAGAGTGCACAGAAAAGGTGGAAGTATTTGACAGATGGAATATTCCCATCACCTCAGAAAAGGTCACCCATCACTGATATTTCACATCTCAGGGATTCACAAAGGAGGATCACGAGGGCTCAACACTCCAACTCGCGAAGTGGTGAGTTGCGAGGGGTGCTAGAATTAGGCCCTAGAGGGAAGTCGCTTGTAGAGGTGCTAGCGAGGAATAAGCCATACCTCTATCACAATCTTGGGTATTGACAAATAGAGAAAGAAGAGTCAAGGGTCATCAACTCACGAGATCGCGAGTTGCGAGAGGTGCTTGTGTTGAGGCCTGGTTGTGGTCACATGGAGGTGTAAGGCTTGTTCCTGTTGTTAATTTGCGCAGGGAGGGTTTTCATAAAAGACCTATGGATGGAATTTGTGGGGCTCTTGTGAGGGCCTAAAAGAGCTGTTTCAGTTCTGTGGATTCGAAGAAGATCGATCCTATGCGGATCTTGGCCCTAGGGAAAGGGGGTCTACCTCATTAGGACACGCATTTATAGTTTGATAATCCATTGCAGTGTCTTTCATAATGGCATGAAAACCTCAATATGTGTGAGGTAAAATATTTGACGATGGTAACAAAAATTCACCTAACAATCTACAACATAACAAACAACTAGTCAATGTAAGAATATTAATCATAAAAATTGCATTCTTATTTTATAGATTAATTAACACTAAAAACAAATAAAAAAAATCAACATTTATGTATAGTATGAGATGAAACATATTACATACCTTAGTATCTGTGTCATACAAGTGTTTGACAAATTATTCATAACCTTTAAGTTCACTAGAAACAATGTAGCAGAGAGAAGATTTGCTCTTGATCCTTCATAAAGTCATTTATTTGCCTTTTCTAATAGACGTTCATCATAAATACCATCATTTTCCCCATCCTCATCCGACTGCGAAAACAAATATTGGATCATTTGATTTTTCCCATCATCTTCTTCCATGAGATCCTCATTTACTTTGTCATGATGATGTTCCTCATCTTGTACAACATCATTTCTACTAATACTTGGTGCAATATTCTGCAGAAAGTTAGAGGGCAACTCTAACTTTATAATTACAAACAATCATGAAAAATTTGTGTATACTATAACAAACATTCAAAAAATATATATACATATATATAATGTTATATAAAATAGACAAAATAAAAAAAGACAATGAATATATAGCTAATTACCATGGGATAATATTCATTCAATCTGCCATCAATGTGACCATATTTACTACAATGTTTTGTAGATGTTGGTATTAAAATTATTACAGGATGTCTGAGGAAACAATTTTTACAAGGGAAATAACATCTACCATCACCCTTTTCACCTGCTTTCCTTTTTTCCCCACCTCTAATAACATTCTGCGACATTCTTCTGCAAAAAAATACCCTTTTGGAACCGTTGTTGTTATAGCAAGTTTGTCACAACATCTTTGAATCATCAAATATTTATAGTGCAATTTTAGGTCACTATCATCACAATTGCGATGAACGTGACCTAAAAATATTTATTTTTTTACCTATTTATTTAAGGTCATTTTTAACAGTCAATTTTAAGGTTCATTCATACATCGCTCTTGCGACGGAGAAAGTATAGTCGTATCTCTTGTGATGAACATTGACCATAATAATTTGGCCAAACCACATGTGTCGATATTGCGACAAATACAGGTTGGATTTAAAAAACCTAAATTTTTTCTCTTGCATGTTGCGATGAAAGATTACTTTTGTCTCAAGTGGTCATCGCAAAATTTTCAATATGTAGTAGTGTTAATACAAGTGCAGTCCTACTCGTGACACCTTGGGTCAGGGTTGAATTGACATTTCAAATTTACTTATCTCTTTACCTTCCATTTAAAATTTTCATGATGATAGTGCGTTTTTGAATAGAAATATTCAACGAAAAGCATAGAGAAAAAGATTTAAAGTGGACTTCCCTAACAACATTCATATTATGGTTCTCTTGGTGTACTCTCTTGTATTCATAACTGCATTATTATAAAGAGAAACAATGAGAAATAAAACCAAAAGAAACCTACTTCTAAACCTACTCTAAACTACTAAATATATCAAAACGCTAAGTAAAATCGTATTTCCAGTGCAACCAGAAGAGCATCTTCAATTCTGCAAGGCATAGAAAGTCGAAAATAAGAATAAAAGAATATAGTATTTTCATATACAAAAGAAATATTTCATGGTTACCTCCTATATATTCATTTAAAAACAAAACAAACACAACCTTACCATTCCTTTGAAACTTCTTGATGTATGAATCCTCCAACCATTCTACAATCTTGTTGTGATATGGGTCATAATGGCATGGAAGAGTGTAAGTAAGTTTGGGAAACTTGTGAATATTATGGGGACCAGACATAACCATCATCCAAGGCCAAAATTCCCCATCCTCCTGACAATCCTCCAAGCGTTCATCAATTTCTTCACATGGAGGATCTAAAAAAATCATGTCATGCTTACTTCCTAGATATTTAGGTAGAAACAAAGAAAGCACAAGTTTATCTTTATCATGAATATTTTTTAGATACAAATCTTCAAGCCATTCTAAGAACCTGTCATAAAAATTAGGATGCAAACTATGACTTCGATGAAATGGATATATCAATGGGGAACACATCATAAGAGGATTCATGATAGATTATTGGTTTGAACACTTCCTTTGATGAGATTGATCATTTCAAAATATGAAGCATAAACATTAGAATTCGAACTAATCAAAGAAAGAATATGCAATGTAGAATATTGGATCTCCATATGAATGAGTGCATTTTATTTTTCAAAAATAAATCATGTAAAATCATCTTTCAACATGTATTTTTTCCATGCGAGTGATGAAAGTGAAAGAGCATCAAATCTGACTTCATATATTTTATGTTTGGAATTAATTTTACCAAATCTTGGCATATCTTCACAAAATCAAACAAATGATAGATAATTCCTTTTATTATTATTATTTTTATTTTGAAATGAGTTGCAAAATGAAAAAATAATTTAATTAATTAACCCCACCAAAATATTTTGTGAAAATGAGAAACCAACCAAGATATTATTTGATGAAGTATTGAACTCATTATTCAAAATAGTCAAACTTGCTAATGAGCAAAATAATGAACACATAATCATAATTTTAATTAAAGTAAACATTTGATAAAAAAATAGTGTTTTTGTTTAAATTTAGATTTCTATGCTCGTTTCTAAACTTTGACATATACTCTTGTAATGAATGTTTCATACTATAGTGAATGTATTAAGTTTGTCTCAAAGCAAGCCAAGGTATGGAATTATTTGAAAAGGTTGATTCTGTAGCTCATTGTAATTATCAAGATTCTAATGGGGGCCCTTTAAATTTTGTAAAAATTTAGGGGGAGTTTTTGGGGCGTAACAAATGGTGAATTACTGGGTGAAGCAGTTACCTATGATCTGGTAAGATTTCATCTCAGGAAGAAAATAATAAGACCTGAAAAAGGATTTAATCTCCCTAAAATAATTTCACTTTGAGACCATATAGTATTAGGATAAGCTCAATGTTATAACCAGACAATAGAATTTTCTTTGCATGGTATTATAACCTAAAATAATGTCTTAATCAAAGATTCATGATGTTTATAAAATAACTTCAATACTGTTGACAGATCCACTACTTCCAACATGCGTCCATAGTCTCTATAGGGATGCCATTTAACCCACTCAAATGCTTTAATACCATCCAATAGTTGTATCCACATGAGGTATACTTCCATAAAATTTAATTTGAAATGATATACCTTCTACCTCTCGGCCCGACATTGCTTCGTTTCCAACAGGCCTATTCATTATCTTGAGGAAGTTGTATTCGTATCATGTGTGCATTGACCCTATGCCAACGAGCCTGTTCAGTACCCCGATGGGTTTACAGACACTTCCCACACTTAATTTCTGCCAACCCTCTTATTCCACTTTTAAATAATAATACAATTATAGATTTATTGATGACAAAGAGAGTGGGGTGACACTGGAGGCTAATTGCAATACAGGTGAATAGTTTATTTATTTTCTTTCAAAACTGTAAGTTTTTTATCATGGTTTAGAGATTTTGGTTTTCATTTAAGAAATCATCTAGAGAATGGGGAAGCACTTAAAAGTGATTCCTTAAGAATATGGATGGCATAAAAAGTTTAAATATCATCGTAATTATCAAATATTTAAATTACATATCTGGTGTAATTCTCTGGCAAAGAAAATTTGAGGACAAAACGAAAGTGACAGTTGACTTAAAAATCAATTGTCTGAGCTATATCTTAATATCGTGACCTTTTTGAATTATTTCAATTTGCTTGAAAAACACAAGTCTTAAAATGAATGCTTCCTTCAACAATCACTCTTTGATCAGAAATACATTGATTCAAAAGGACGGACAAAAAGAAAACTCATTCAAAACAATCAAGGAAAACAAAAAATACACAACAAACCAACTCAAATTTTATTAATGGGATTCAAAATGAGAAGTACACAAAATCAAAACAACAAAAGAGAACTTTCCAGAAAATGATTTTGGTTGAAGATGAACTTGAGATTTTGGATTCACTAGCATATCACTGTAAAATAAAGGAAGAACTAAATCATATAAAATATAATGTGCGAGTAAGTTATTCTCTTAAGATAGTGATCCATGAGATGTTACTTTGACCAAGCATTATTATTAAAAATAAAAGATACTAAAAGAAAATAGAAAAACCCTTATTAAGATGAGTGAAGTCCTACTCGTGGCACCTTGGGTTAGGGTTGAATTGAGAGTTCAAATTTACTTATTTCTTTACTTTCCATTTACAATTTTCATGATGCTACTATGTTTTTGAAAATAAATATTCAACGAAAAACAGAGAGAAAAAGATTTAAAGTGGACTTCCCTGACAACATTCATATTATGGCTCTCTTGGTGTACCCACTTATATTCATAACTGCATTATTACAAAGAGAAACAGTGAGAATTAAACCAAAGGAAACCTACTCTAAACTACTAAATATATCAAAACGCTAAGTAAAATTGTATTTCCAGTGCATCCAGAAGAGCATCTTCAATCCTGCAAGGCATAGAAAGTCAAAAATCATAATAAAACAATATAATATTTGTAGATACAAAATAAATATGTCATTCTTACCTCCTATATATTCATTTAAAATCAAAACAAGCACAACCTTACCCTTCCTTTGAAACTTCTTGATGTATGAATCCTCCAACCATTTTGCAATCTTGTCGTGATATGGGTCATAATGTAATGGAAGAGTGTAAGTAAGTTTGGAAAACTTTTCAATATTATGGGGACCTGACATAACCATCATCCAAGGCCGAAATGCCCCATCCTCCTGACAATCCTCCAAGCGTTCATCAATTTCTTCACATGGAGGATCTAAAAAAATCATGTCATGCTTACTTCCTAGATATTTAGGTAGAAACAAAGCAAGTACAACTTTATCTTTATTATGAAGATTTTTTAGATACGAATATTCAAGCCATTCTAAGGTCTGGTCATAAAAATTAGGATGCAAACTATGAATTCAATGAAATGGATATATCAATGGGGAACACATCATAAGAGGATTCATGACATCAATTATATTATTGGTTTAAATGATTCCTTTGATGATATTGATCATTTCAAAATGTGAAGCATAAATATTAAAATTCACCCTAATCAAAGAAAAAATATGCAACGTAGAATATTCGATCTCCATAAGAATGAGTGCATTTTATTTTTCAAAAATAAATCATGTAAAATCATCTTGCAACATGTCTTTTTTCCATGCAAGTGATGAAAGTGAAAGAGAATCAAATCCGACTTCATAAATGTTATGTTTGGAATTAATTTCACCAAATCTTGGCATATCGAAAAGATCTGATTGTTACAAAAAAGAGTAAGATACCGTGGGTAAAGTATCATATCCACCAGAATCAAAGAAGAGATTAGGATATAAAGAGTAAAAGGAATCATGAAAATACTCTTTTGATCTATGATATTTATCAATGGTATTCTCAAGACATTCTTCTTTACTTTCCTTAAAACTTCCACTCTGTTTTGGTGATAAATTCTTCAACATAATATGATCATGTGAATTTGTCTCCTGTATGATAGATAATTCAAAACTTTCATGACAAACATCTAATCTTTCTTGTGGATCAGGTATGATTTGTGGATGAAGGTTTAAGGTTTCTTCTTCCCATTGCACATCTACATCTCTAATTAGTTTCATTGGAATGTTAGAATGCTTAAGATCATTTTCCTCGCCTAAGTGTTCTTCAATAACTGAATTTAAGTACTGATTAGAGCAAGTGTTAGAGGAATATGGACATTCACCTTGACCCAACATGAAATATTCTTCCACGATGGTCAAGGGATGAGTATAAAATGATTCAAAGGAAAATCCAATTTTGATTTTTAGTAAGAAACTTTTCAATAGATTCTACCTCCCTTGCTTGTTCAAAATTTTCAGATGGATTCCTCTCATCCAACGAACAAAATTCTTGTCGCAATTGAGTGATAGGATTTGTAACCAATTCATCATTAGTGATTGCATATGACTGGATGAAAGGGACACAAACATCATAGAGGATATTTAGTACAAATGACATGTCATCAAGATTAAATTTACAGATAACATGATGGATTCTTGTTGAAAACTATTCTGGAGATGAATTTTCATTGATTAGTAATGTATGAAATTCTTCACATAATTGATTGTAATCATAGTTTTCAAAAGAATCTAAAAATTTATCTACAAACCGAAACCAATCAATAATGTGATATGCTGGAAAAGACTCAAACCATTGTTTGATCCGATCCTTGAAAGTAAAAGCGAACAATCTGCATAAAACCTTTAAATCGGAAATATCATGCTTGATGCATTTACACCAAAACTTGTTAAGATGGTATTTTGTAGATACATTCCATCCACCATCAAAGGTGAGTTTGGACAAAGCGAGAAACTGTCTCATTGGGAATATTAGGTAATGAGAAGTGGAAGGCATGTTCCAACATAATGATTTGGGGAGCCATGTGAAATTAAATACATTAGAAACAAAGACTCCTACAAGGCTAGCTTGTCGGTCTAGACTGCCTTCTAGTGCATTTCAATATGACACAGGAGAAGAATTTATAAATATGGAATTATGATAGGCTGAGGGGTAAAACATTTAATCATTAAATTTACTCAGCCTCCTTCTAGTGTTGTTTTTTGATGGCCGTAAGTGACACACTGTCAACTGAAAGGTCAAATATGGATCGGCGTTGTTTAAATAGCCCAAGCCATTTGGAATGAAATGACCCAATGGATTTAATGGCTCTGTTGGCCAACTAAAGTCCTAAAAAGAAATAAGCTAATATAAATCTATGATTCTAACAAATGATATATTACTTACTAGTGTTTATTAAAAAGAAACGTGAATATAGAAATGATTACAAGCAATCTATATACAGTTTACAAGGTTTACTTGAAATCTTACGAAAATGAATGTTCATAATAATGTTTCAAAATAAGATAAAGTAAGAACATAAAGATTTTTGTGTTTTTAATGTTTAAATATTTTAAAGTAATAAATACTAAGAAAATACAATAGCAACAATGACACATAAATAGTCAAATCTAATTAATGCAATCATCATCTCATTCATATATAAACAAATCTGAATAAAAGAATGCAATGCACCTACTAACCTCTCATTGATCAACAATACTAAGATAAATTCATCTCTCTATATTTGTATGAGCTCCTCTTAACCCATGTCAACTGTAAACCTATGACAAAAGCAACCATAATACTTCTTGAATAAATTCAAGGAAGTGTTTCATATTCTAGAGCGAGTTTATAACAACAAAAAGACAAACAATTATATATCTTGTAACCTTTAAATGTCCAATAACTGAAAATGAAATAAATTTCAATTCTCGGGAATGGTGTTACAAGATATCTAACATCAGATGTAAACTCAAAATACTTGAATAGATGATCAGTCTCATATATAAACCAAACCAAAAGATAATGAACCATATAAATGAAAACATAACATGAAAAATTATATGCAGAGAAATCTAAAGATAGCTCAATACAAATAAGGTTTCATATTCAGAAATTATATGAGAAACAATATTAACATTGCACAATCTACAAAACAACAAAAGCCAAAGAGTAAATTGTTTTCTCATATAGTTTCAAAAAAATATGTTCATCATATGGTCGAGGAAGAACTTTTGGGATAATAAACTCTTAAAGATTGAAAAAAATAATATATAAATGATAGAAATTAACCATGTATTGATAAAATAGAGTAAAGTTAATTTAAATCAGTGCATAATCAATTATTCAACGAATATGAAGATATTATAATTAAAATAAAACCATTTTACTCACAGGAAAAAAGTCATTAAGCAACATGGAATCCCATATTCTTCTTTGAAAATACTTGTCCATTTTCCCAAAGATTCCAACCATCTATTACTCCATTTAAAAAAAACAAGTTTACAAAAGAAATAATACACAGAAGAGAAAGGATAAAAATCCTCCTCTCAATTTCTTTGATCTCCATGGCTCCATACTTTCTCATATATTTATACAATGAATGAATAGTCTGGGTGTCACTAATAATTTCTGCCACATGAAATTTTCCTTGTAAAGAGACACAAATATCTCTCAGATCGTGCATTTGTGATACCCTCCGTACTCCTCGAGGTATGATCGCTCCCTCAGGATCTTTCTCTAACCTCGGCCCGAAGAACTTCAAAGGTTCCTCTTATTCTCTGACGGGAACTTCCTTACCCACGACAACTCTTCAAAGATCTCCTTCAACAGTCGGGAGATTGAAATTCGCAATATCGCGAATCCTATGGTCATGCACCTTAGGCCTTACGATTCCTCGAATCCCGATACAAGTCAATCGATGACTTTCTCCCTCTTTCTATCAGAGTTTCCCTATCGGATAATCGCTACTCGCGATGTTGGCAAGTTGAAATTCTCACCTTCAAACCCCGATGTGCCGATTTCCCGATACACGTGTGGACCTGACGTCTCCACCTTCAGCCCTTCTATCGGGAATTCAAGATTTGCAAAATCACAAAATCCTAATGTCGAAGGATTCGGGACTTGTCTTTTCCCGATTTTCGATATGATGAAACCTGTACTCCACCAGCACCTATGGTCCCACACTACCACGTCACTGTCAGGATATCGTAGATCGTGAATCCAACATGCAAGTGTCTCTGTCATTGAGAACCCTGATTCTTCGATCCCCGACTCCTCGGGATCTCCTAACACGTGTCTCACATGATTGACGGTCCTGAGCCTATCAGGGATTTTCTCCTCACGATATCGCCACTCCTGCTCCAGTGACTTGGTGCTTCAACTCGCGATGTACCGACACGCGATGTCACGGGTAGATCTAACGGTCCCTGTGACCCAGATCGACGAATCTACTTCCTCTTGGCTTTGAACCTATGAATGTTCACGCTTTAAAATCCTTGCAACTTTGCAAGATCTAACAATCCTCGGGTTTCATGGAATCGCTCCAGGAGATTTCAACCGTCCATCCTTCCTTTGATATTTCCTGCTAGACAGATCAAACGCTTCATCCGTGAAGACTTATTCGCTTACTCACCAACCTAAGGTGTTTCTCTTAGGCTTTCCACAACAATGCCTGAACCCATCCTTCCGTGAACTTCCAGGCCTATCCCTCCTGAGCCTGTCACCTCTGACTCTCGGAGAGGGTCCTGGCGCCTGCTCCCTATGTGCAGTGTTCAACAACTTCCCTGATGTCGAATCTTTCGGGCTCTGTGCACTTTCTGCAGCAACCGTCCTTAACTTCCTCTTCTCAGGTTAACATCTGAGACTTCTTAATTTCTCCTATGCGCTCTTCACACGGCTTCCACAACAACCTTATTATTTCTGGGTGAATGAGGATAAGTGTTTAACTATCGAGCCTCATCAACGCACTCTTTGCAGATGAATTCAACTGCACTCTATGCAGGAATCTCCCGGCTTAGACAAAGAAACAATTGAAACTTATCCTCTTCTCTGCCTCTCTCTCTGACTTCAGTTAAAAACCTGAAATCACATGCACAGCATATTCAAAGCAAATGCATGACCAGAAAGAAAACATTCATGAGCACATAAACAACATACACAGAGAAACAACACCAACCATGAAATTGAAACAGAACTCCATTCTATTAATTTCAATCTTTTGTACATGGGTGTTCTTCACAGAATTCTCTGCTTGTTCTTTCTTCTCCTGAATGCTTCTGAATTATGTTACAATGTAGAAGTGAGGGTGTCTATATCTGTTTTCCCTCTCCACAACAGAAACTGTCTAATCTAGACTTAACTATTCTATCTACTAGCATTAAATCTATTAAATGCCTCATCTACCTAAGGACGAGAGCTTATCCGCTCAAGGTCTATTACAATATACAAAGTGCGCTTCATTAAATCCACACATTAATGTTTGGCGCAATAATATCAATGTGTCTTCAAAATTTGTGCTGGCGCTGTCCAGCTGTCTTCTGCCCGATGTTGGCTTGCTTGATGTGTTGTCGATGATCCTGCATCATACTCCTCGGCTTGAAAATATTCATGGGCTCCGATCCATGAGCTTCTGCACGGTCTGTTCATGCTTCTGTATCATTGCTTCATTTTCCCATCTAGCATCTTCCACTGGGTGATTCTTCCATTTGACCAGGTACTCAAAATATTGCTTCCGCCTGGTCTTTCTACCCACTCTCTTGTCCAGTATGCATTCCATCTACGGTCTCTCTGCAACTAGTAATTGTTTCATACACTGGATCATTGGTTCCTCAGTTCTAGTTTATGCTTCTCCAGCTCTGTATGTGTACAAATTTGAAACATTAAATATCAGAGATATCCCGATGCCATCCGACAACTCAATCTCATATGCATTTTCTCCGAATTTCTTCAGGAGCTTGCATGGCCCAATTTTCTCCTCTTTAGCTTATTATATGTTCCCCTTGGGAACCTTTCCTTTCTCAGATGTGCTAGAACAAGATCCCCAACTTCGAACTGAATTTGTCTCCGATGTTGATCTGCTCTGCGCTTGTACTCCTGATTTGAGTCTATCAGTCGCTGCTTCACCTTGCTGTGAAGTTCCTTCATTGCTTCAGCGAATTCTTCTGCGCTTGCACTGCTAGTTGCAGCCTGTTCTGACTCCCTGAATTCAGAAACTCCCCTTGGTTGTGTCCCATACACAATCTGAAATGGACTCTTTCCTATACTCTGATTCACAGAATCATTGTATGCAAACTCTACCTGTGGTAATATGTTGTCCCAGCTGCCATGGTGCTCTGTCACCAAGCTTCTCAACAAGTCTCCCAAGCTCCTGTTGACCACTTCCGTCTGTCCATCTGTCTGTGGATGATATGCTGAACTAAACGCCAAGTTAGTTCCTAGCTTCTTCCATAGCATCCTCCAAAAATGGCCTATGAATTTGGTATCCCTATCCGAGACTATGCTTCTCAACAATCCATGAAGTCTAACAACCTCTTTGGAAAACAAGTTTGTGATGTGGGTCGCATCACTGGTCTTCTGGCATGGAATGAAATGTGCCATATTTGAAAACCTATCTACCACCAAAAAGATGGAATCAACCCCTCTCTGTGTTCTCTCCAATCCCAATACAAAATCCATGCTAATCACCTCCCATGGCATCTCTGGTAGGGGCAATGGCTGATAAAGACCTACATTCTTCTTTCTCCCCTTTGAATGTTGACAAATCCTGCATCTGTCAACAAATCGTTTGACATCTGCTCACATGCCTGGCCAAAAATATGATTTGCTTAGCTTTGCGAATGTTTTGTCATGACCAAAGTGCCCTGCTAATCCACCGCTGTGTTTTTCCTTCACCAAGTTCTCCCTCATGGAACAATTAGGAATACACAGTTGATTGCCTCTGAACAACAATCTCTCCTGGGTCATGTAGTCTATCCATGGGCTCCGATCCCTGAGAACGGGATTCTCAGCAGCTTCATATGCTTCTCTGAAATATGCATCTCCTGCGTACATGTCCTTCAGATTCTCAAAACCCAATGTTTTGACTTGGAATTCCTACAGCAACAAACATTTCCTGCTCAAGGCATCAACCACTTTGTTAGTAGTTCCTAAAATGTTTTTAATCACAAACGTGAAATTCTGCATGTACTCTACCCATTTTTCATATTTCTGGTTCAACTTATCCTATTGACTCACAAACTTCAATGCATGATTATCGCTGTACAATACAAATTCTTTTGGGATCAAGTAATGCCTCCACTTCTTCAATGCATTTATGATGGCATAAAACTTTTTATCATACGTGGAGTATTTCATCTTTGCTTCATCCAACTTCTCGCTGAAATATCCAACTAGCCTGTCCTCCTGACTCAAAACCGCTCCTATGGCATATCCGCTGGCATCACACTTCACCTGGAATGTCTTTTGAAAATTTGGCAACACTAACACTAGTTGCTCTGTGATCTTTCTCTTCAACAGATTGAAGCTCTTCTCAGCCTCTATTGTCCAATGAAAAGACTTATGTCTTTTCTTGACTGTGTCCATCATTGTTGTGCTAATTCCACTGAAGTTCCTAATGAATTTCCTGTAGAAGCTAGCTAATCCATGGAAACTCCTCACCTCGAAAACATTTCTCAGTGACGGACACTTCTTGATCACTTCCACCTTACTTGGATCCATTTTCAACTCATTTGCCGAGATAACAAAACCCAAATAAATGAGCTTTGTCTTCATGAATGAGGACTTCTTCATGTTGATCAACAACTTCTCCTGCTGTAGCTTCCTCATCACAATGGCCAAATGCTTCAAATGCTCAGCCTTCGTCTTACTGTAGATTAATATATCATCCAGATATACAACTACAAACTTCCTGATGAATTCCTTTAGGACTTCATTCATCAGCCTCATGAATGTGTTCGGTGTGTTTGTCAAACCAAATGGCATGACCAACCATTCGTACAAACATTCATTTGTTTTGAATGCTGTCTTCCATTCATCACTTTCCCTCATGCGAATCTGGTGATATCCGCTCTTCAGATAAATTTTTGAAAAATAATTTTCCCCACTCAGGAAATCCATCAGATCATCCATTCTCGGCAGTGGAAATCTATACCTGATGGTAATTTTGTTAATCACTCTGGAGTCAGTGCACATTCTCCAACCCCCATCCTTCTTCGGACTAAGCACTATTGGAAAAACACATGGACTCAGGCTTTCCCTGACCAATCCCTTGTCCAGCAAATCTTGAACCTGCTTCTTGACCTCCTCATTTTCCTGTGGCGTCAGTCTGTACGCAACCTTATTCAACAAACTAGCTCCTGGTATGAGGTTTATGTGATGGCTCACACTCCTCACTAGTGGCAATGAACGAGTTAGTTCATCCACTATGATGTCAATGAACTCTTCCAGCAGTTATTGAATCTCATCTGGTAGATCATCCAATCTTGTGCTAGTAAGGACAATTTTTGGTTTCCTGACAACAAAGAATTGTGGATCTTCCCTTTTCTCCATCTCTTTGAGAAGTTCCTTCCCACTCATGAGAAGTATGGTATTTCTTACTTCCAGTTTCACTTCTTTATCCTTTATCGGAAGTAATCTGTGTGTCCTCCCATCCTTCTCCAAAGTGTATGTGTTCATTCTCCCATCATGAACTACATTTCGGTCATATTTCCATGGTCTACCTAGTAACAAATGACATACATCCATGGGAATGAAATCACATATAATTTTATCATTATATCCTCCTATCTTAATGTCAACCAAACATTGTTTAGTGACACTCACCTGATGTCCCTTTTGTAGCCACGAGACTTTATATGGACTCGGGTGATCAGTTGTCTCCAGCTCCAACTTTTCCACCATCTCGGTCGAAATGAGATTGTCAGTGCTTCTGCTATCCATGATGACCTTGCATTTCCAGCCCTTGGTTTTGCAAGTTGTCCTGAACAATCTGGTCCTCTGAGCTGAACTTTCCTGCTCCTCTTTCTCAGGTGTCAAAAGGACTTTGTGTACCGTCATTGACTTCCCACTTTTGGTATCTTCACTCTCAACATCACGCCTCTGCTCTTTAGCGATGTGAGTTTCTCCTCTGTCCTTCTTTCTGTCTAGATAGTCAACCGCCTTGTGTCCATCCTTCCCACATGCGAAACATGTGATGATTCCACCTCGCCCTATTTCTCTACCTCTAGTACGAGGGAAAGTGTTTGCATCAGCATAATCTCCTCTCTGTTCACTATGCTGTCTCCTCAGCTCAGCATATTGTTGTCCTCACTATGAGGTTCCACCCTTCTCAACCTTACCCTGAGGTTTCTTCCATTCCTCCTTGGGTTTCTGAAACTTCTCCTGGGCAACTGACTTGCCTATGGTCTAAATTCTGCCTTGCCCTCACTGACCTTTCTTACGAATCATCTTCTCCTCGGCTTTCAGGGACATCTAGTAAGAATCCTCCATCATTATGATGGTTGTCATACTTAATTCATCCTAAATTTCATATCTCAACCCATTCAGGTATCTGGCTACCTTCTCATCATCGCTCTCCTGATGACTTGCTCTGATGTTGAGCTTGTAAAACTCTTCGATGTATTCCTTCACCATCATCAACTTTTGTCTCAGGTTCTGCATTCTCCTGAACAGATTTATCTGGTAGTCTCTTGGGATGAACTTTGCTTTCATCTTAGAAATCATTCGGTCCTAGCTTTTAATTTTCTGTTTGTCTTTGGAACGTCTATCTGCCTGTAGCTTGTCTCACCATAATGTTGCATGTCCCTTCAACTTGGTAACAAAATGCCTTACCTTTTTATCCTCTTCGATATCATCATAATCAAACTAGGTGTCCAGAGCCCTGATCCAGTCTAATAGCTCTTCTGCATCCAAGCTCCCTTCATAAACTGGAATGTCCATTTTGGTCTTTGAACTCATCCATGCGATAGATTTTATCAACCACTCATTTTCTACATCCTCAGATGCAACTTCTCCTTGCTATTCAACTTCATCTTCATTGTCGAAATCACTAAGATCCCTTGCACCGGTTGTGCGTCTCTGAGTTGTTTCCATCTCTTTGAGTCTCGCTCGGAGATCTCTCATCTGTCATTCCATTTCTGGATTTCCTGTCGGCCTGCCTCTTCTTCGCGCATCCCTGTCTTCTGGACCATGTGATTTCCTTTCTCCTGGGTGGCATGATAAATTCCTATTCTCTGCTTCAGAAAGAAAAGATGTCTTCCCGCTCTGATACCACTCTGATGCCCTCCGTACTCCTCGAGGTATGATCGCTCCCTCCGGATCTTTCTCTAACCTCGGCCTGAGGAACTTCAAAGGTTCCTCTTATTCCCTAACGGGAACTTCCTTACCCACAACAACTCTTCAAATATCTCCTTCAACATTCGGGAGATCGAAATTCACAATATCGCGAATCCTGTGGTCACGCGCCTTAGGCGTTATGATTCCCCGAATCCCGATACGGGTCAATCGCTGACTTTCTCCCTCTTTCTATCGGAGTTTCCCTATCGGAGAATCACTACTCATGATGTTGGCAAGTTGAAATTATCACCTTCAAACCCCGATGTGCTGATTTCCTGATACATGTGTGCACCTAACATCTCCACCTTCAGCCCTTCTATCGGGAATTCGGGATTCGCGAAATAGAAAAATCCTAATGTTGAAGGATTCGGGACTTGTATTTTCCTAATTTCCGATATGATGACACCTGTACTCCACCAGCACCTGTGGTCCCACACTACCACGTCACCGTCTGGATATCGCGGATTGCGAATCCAACATGCAAGTGTTCTCTGTCATTGAGAACCCCAATTCTCTGATCCCTGAATCCTCAGGATCTCCTGACACGTGTCTCACATGATCGATGGTCCTGAGCCTATCGAGGATTCGCTCCTCACGATATCACCACTCCCGCTCCAACGACTTGGTGCTTCAACTCGCGATGTACCGATACGCGATGTCACGGGTAGATCTAACGATCCCTGTGACCCAGATCGACGGCTTTGCTTCCTCCTAGCTTCGAACCTATGAATGTTCATGATTTAAACTCCTTGCAGCTTTGCAAGATCTAACAATCCTCACGTTTTCATGGAATCGCTCCAGGAGATTTCAACCGTCCGTCCTTCCTTTGATATTTCCTACTAGACGGATCAAACGCTTCATCCGTGAAGACTTATTCGCTTACTCACCAACCTGAGGTGTTTCTCTTAGGCTTTCCACAGCAATTCCTGAACCTGTCCTTCCGTGAACTTGTAGGCCTATCCCTCCTGAGCCTGTCACCTCTGACTCTCGGAGAGGGTCCTGGCGCTTGCTCCCTACGTGCAACATTCAATAACTTCCCTGATGTCGAATATTTCGGGCTCTGCACACTTTCTGCAGCAACCATCCTTAACTTCCTCTTCTCAGGTTAACAACTGAGACTTCTTAATTTCGCATGTGCGCTCTTCACACAGCTTCCACAAAAACCTTATGATTTATGGATGAATGACGATAAGTGTTTAACTATCGAGCCTCATCAACGCACTCTTTGCGGATGAATTCAACTGCACTCTATGCAGGAATCTCCAGGCTCAGATAGAGAAACAATTGAAACGTATCCTCTTCTCTTCCTCTCTCTTTGACTTCAGTTAAAAACTTGAAATCACATGCACAACATATTCAAAGAAAATGCATGACCAGAAAGAAAACATTCATGAGCACATAAACAACATACACAGAGAAACATAACTTCATTCTATTAATTTCAATCTTTTGTACATGGGTGTTCTTCACAGAATTCTCTGCTTGCTCTTTCTTCTCCTGAATGCTTCTGAATTATGTTACAATGTACAAGTGAGGGTGTCTGTATCCATTTTTCCTCTCCACAACAGAAACTGTCTAATCTAGACTTAACTATTCTATCTACTAGCATTAAATCTATTAAATGCCTCATCTACCTAAGGAAGAGAGCTTATCCGCTCAAGTTCCATTACAATATACAAAGTGCGCTTCATTAAATCCACACATTAATGTTTGGCGCAACAATATCAAGGTGTCTTCAAAATTTGTGTTGGCACTGTCCAGCTATCTTCCGCCTGATGCTGGTTTGATTGATGTGTTTTCGATGCTCCTGCATCAATTTGTTTGAGAACATTTCCACTTTTAAGCTAAATGGGTCCATTTTGGAGATGGGTTTTGAACCGTTTCTTCAGATTCCTCACGATTTGGCTGCAACTAGTCCTGCAAAATCGTCTATCTGTTCTTGATGCATTTCCAAATTTTATCTGTTGTTGCTCATAAATTTATTTGTAGCAATCCAATATTGTTTTTGGATCAATCATCTTGAACCTATTTAGATAATAAAATCAAGCCATGATCAGATCTGTACCAAATAACTTATAATAGAAACCTGTAAAACAAAAAGAAAATTAAATTAATAACCTAAAAATTGTGAATAAAACAAAATCTAGAACAATAAAATAAAAAATGAATTTAACATAACTATAATTTCTAAACAAACATTGTTTATATTTTTCTTTCAAATATGATATTAAAATTCCAGAAGCTTCAAGTTGATGGAGAGGAGAAAAATATTAATTTTGGGTTTTCACAAAATCAAACAAATGATAGATAATTCTTTTTATTATTATTATTTCTATTTTGAAATGATATGCTTCATCAATTTATTAAGTAACAAAAATGTACAGTCCATATTTACTCATGCAAAAACAACATACAATCTCATCACTCTTTTAAGTAATAAGATTTAAATAAATATTATTCATAGATATGTAGGGATGTCATTGTTAAGCCCTAATATTGGCTCATTACCACTTAATTGGGGCATATTAGATTAGTAATGTTATTTTATTTATGTCGGATTTAGGCCATTAGTTGTGATTTAGATTAGTAATGTTATTTTATTTATGTCGGCTTTAGGCC
>ML784364.1:846680-865780 GCA_009831015.1 Picea engelmannii | reverse complement strand
ATTCTTTTAATAAAAGGATAAAATTTTACCACTAGCATGATTTAGACCTAGACCTTAATTTTCGTGATGGGCGACATTTTATTAGGGAAAACGTTTTTAAAAATTATTATCACATTGTTCATCCTAAGGTCATCTAGGTTCATTCATTTATAAAAACAACATGACATGCCCTTCAGGATGCACTACATGCTCCAAGGGTGCCACTCGCCTCTTTCCATTTTTCTTGCGCGACGTGCCATTTAGGATGCACCAAGTGTCCTCAAAGAATAAGTTCACTTAGTGTGCTAGAGAGGGATGTTACACTGGCTAATATCCCCTCTCATAGCCAGATCTCATAGATAGTTCTAGTCCACCAACTATCTTCCCCACAACTTGCAAAAATAAATATATTTAATCCCCCTTAGCTTCTCATGGTCTCTCAATATTTTCTACTCACCTCCAGGGCTTCCATCATAGGTTGGACATGAAATATATTGGTTGGGACATCAGGATTTATATAGTTGCAACATGAATTCTCCCAATAGAAAAACACATGCTTCTTTTGACGAAATTTAAAAATATCGCTACACCCCACACACAACCTCTTTCTCCAAATTTTTTTATCTCCAAACAACTTCCAAACATGCTTAAAACAACTAGCTTCAAGATTTAACACTAAGAACTTCTTTTCTTCCTAGAAAAATATGTGTAAAGATAGTTTTCCATGCAAAAAAGTGAATACGAAAATTCTTCTCCCCTCCCCATATTAATTTTCCCTCTTTCTCTTTCTTTCCTAAATTCCACTCATCACAAATATAATTGTACTCATCCCCAATGCTCTTAATAAATACAGGATGTGACTCTCACACCCACCCTCTTACATGAATTCAAGTATTGGACTCGAGAACACTCAAAAACTAATGGAAGATTCATGGTAAGGATAATTCAGAAAAAAATGGTTTTCATTTAATAAACATGGCTAAAAGATCCCCCCTTGGACCCCTTCCCTCTCCTGTGGAAACGTGTCTCCCAAATCTTTGTTCATGTCCATCTGGACCTAGTGATACATTTTATTCATTATATTCAATTTACATCATTTACATATTACATCGCTTTGTTTCTCAACCATTTATCACAATTACAATATACATATCTAGTTTGGGGTTTGAAAACATGCTTGTTACATTCCCCTCCCCCTACAAACTATATTGTCCTCAGTGCACATAAACATACAATTTACACATTAACATTTATAAAAGTATTACATGAGAATACTTGATAATTTCTCAACTTAATTACTCACACAGGAATTCCAACTAGTAATTCCCATTCTGCTCAACCCATACATTGGTTGGATAGGAAATATAGGATTTTTTGTTCCAGTAAATCCAACTACCAAAATGGAGTCTTCATTCACTAATGTACAATTGTAAATCCAATTATCTTCAAAATTTGAAAAAATTGTGGGTATGTTTCCCGCATGGCTTCCTCGCATCCCCACGTAGTGTCTTCAAGAACATAGAAGGTCCATTGAACCTTTACCAGGCCCATGGTTGTTTTCTTGAGATATTTGAATTTCCTATCAAGTATGTGCACGGGTTCCACCTGAGAAACCCCTTTGTGTTCCACTTGGATCACATTCCAATCAATCACATGATTAGGACCGAGTACATAATTTTTTAATAAAGGCACATGGAACATACTATGAATTCTCATGGATGCGGGTAATGCTAATATGTATGAAATTGGACCTATCTTTTCTAATATCTCAAAAGTCATGGAATATCTTGCTTTCAAATTTTAGAAACTTCCCAATTTCAGTGAGCTTCTTTTGGATTTAAATTTTGAAAACACATTCTCTCCCACCTTGAATTATCTATGTGTTCTTCTTTTATTGTCATATATCTTTTTCTGATCTTATTCAACTTTCAAATTCCTCATGATATTTACCATTTGTTCTTATATTTCCCTTAACAGTTCTCTCCCAATGACATCTTTGTCTATTGGGTTATCCCAACTTACTAGTGTGTTTCATTTATTACCATACGTTGCTTCTAATGGGATCATCTTCAATTAATCATGATACCCATTATTTTAAGAAAACTCAACTGAATGGATTTAGTCTTCCCACTTAAAAGGATTCTCCATTAGATACATTCTCAACATATTTTCAATTATTCGATTAGTCATTTTTGTTTTTCCATCTGAGTGTAGGTGATATGTTGTACTAAAGTTCAAATTTTTCCCAAATCCTTTAAATAACCCCTTCCAAAAATTGGAAGTGAACTTGGGATCTCGATTTGACACTATTCCCTTAGGCACACTGACGCAGACCCCCGATCCTATGGCCGAGATCAACATAGGATCATTTTAAATTTACCTCAAGTCGAAGCGTCTCCCTCGGATCCCTATTGGAACACGAATCCAATCTACAGGTCCTTCGTGAAAACCTGCCCTGTGCAACTTAACACTAGGTGCGAGCCTTATGTCTCCATACGACCACAACTAGGCCTTAGTGCAAATGCCTTATGCAACTCACGATATCATGAGTTCATGAGTCGAAGACCCTCAACTCCTCTTTTCCAATCCACTAATACCTGAGATGACCATACGGGTATGGCTCCTCCTTGCTAGAGCCTCTACAAGAGATCACCATCTAGGGCCTAATTCTAGCACCCCTCGCAACTTGTAACTTCCCGAGTTGGATTGTTTAGCCCTCGTGCTCCTCCTTTACGAGTCCCCGAGACACGATAAGTAAACAATGGGTTGATTCCTTCCTAGGCAATGTGTTTCCACCACCTTTCAACCACTTCCACCTTTCTCTGGGCGCTTGTTGTTATTCCACCTTTCAACCATGCGGCCCCACATATTGGGTGTGCTACATGCTCATGCGAGCCCTCAACACTTGGCACTTCATGACCTCTGCAGTCGAAAAGAATTTATTTCAACCCCCGAACCTCCAATAAACAATACCCCGAAAAGGTTATGATCCAACGGTTCTCCTGTGGCTTGGATCCAACGGTCTGGATCTCCTTCCTTGTTCCTCTCAACTTTGGACGAAACCAAGAATTTGGTCTGCCCTACAAACTCATGAACCCAAAATTTACGAAATGATCCAATGACGTGGGTTGAAACGAGATCAACGGCTCTTATTGACCATGATCAATGGTTCAGGTTGATTCTTGATACTTGGGTGGTGAGTTCATCCACTCCTAACTACCTTACATCTCCGTTGGATCCTATGGTCCTCGCGACTTCGTGAGCTCTCCACGGAGAATTATGACTGCCCAATTCACTCCTCAATGAATTATGTCCAACGACTGAGTGTTATCCCTCCCAAAATTAATTTCTATGTGACAGTTTTTATCTCCGTATCCCTTTGAATACTTCAAAGGTTTTATCCCTCTTGAGATTTCACTTGCAAATTCAAGCCTCCAAAAAGGTTCCTGCTCGCACTCCTTGCGGATAACTTTCAAATAACCTTTGGTTATTTGATTATTTGACCCTGTGCACTCTTTGCAATAGTATTCCTTCAACCTTCACCTTAGTTTACAAATTCTAAGGCCTCACCCATCCTGTGCACACCTTGCACGGCTCTGTGCTTCTCCTGCACTTCTACTAGTATGAGAACAACGATATCTCGCCTAATCTTTCTAAGATAGAACTTAGACCCTCATCAACACACACCTTGCGGATGTTCACTGCACACCTTGAAGGAATTCTCAGGAAGAGAAACAATTGAAACTCATTCTTCTCCTCTCTCATACTTCATACACTCAACATGAAATCATACACATAACGCAACATTGAAACAAATGCATAACAGAGAAACAAAAAAACTGTAAACATACCATTTAACAAATGTAAATAGTAACCAGCATAACACCATGAAAATTTGAGTCAAAGATTCATATATTAACTCAAGTGCTCTTGTATATGGGTTCTTCTCTACAGTTCTTTGCTACAACTCTACAACTTATGAATTCTAAATGATAATACTGTTCTCTGTTCCAATGATACAAGGGTGAGGGTGTCCATATCTGTTTTCCCTCCTATCTTCT
The DNA here is from genome assembly GCA_009831015.1 of Picea engelmannii. Lineage (NCBI taxonomy): Eukaryota > Viridiplantae > Streptophyta > Pinopsida > Pinales > Pinaceae > Picea > Picea engelmannii. The sequence goes on along the minus strand of ML784364.1, from coordinate 861,740 downwards.
AAACTGTCTAATCTAACATTCATATCTACCTACTTTACATTAACTAACTTAAATGCCTATTACATTCTATAGATGAGAGTAATTTCTCCAGATCTGTTCATATCTACAAGACATAAATGAAGGTACACTTCCCCTAGCTATTACATTAATTCTTCAGACTTCAAAATTCAAAACATTTTCATGAAAATGAGCCCTTTTTTTTCCATCTGCGTGTCCAAATGCTCCTTTGTCTAGGCGCATGCTTTAGCTTTGTATGGTGCTCCTACATCATACTCCCTCCCTTTAAAATTTTCATGAACTCCTGTTCATGAGATCTTGCACGGTCTGTCCATGCTTTTGAATTTCTGCTTCATCCTCCCAACTGGCATCTTCCACTGGATGTCCCTTCCATTCGACCAAGTATTCAAAATACTCTTTTCTCTTGGTCTTTTTGCTAATCCTCTTATCAATTATGCTTTCCATTGCTTGCTTTTTAGCTACAAGCATTTGTTTTGTCCATTGAACTTTTTCTTGCTCATCCTCTATTCCTGCTTCTCCAGCTCTGTAAGGGTACAAATCCATGAAATTGAATATCGGTGAGATTCCAACCCCATCAGGTAATTCAATCTCATATGCGTTTGCCCCAAATTTCCTTATGACCTTGCATGGTCCCATATTTTTCATCTTTATCTTGTTATACGTTCCCCTTGGGAACCTATCCTTCTTCAGATGCACAAGAATCAGATCAACAACTTCAAATTTAAGTTCTCTCTTGTGTTGATCTTCTCTTAGCTTGTATTCTTGACTTGAACTCTGCAATCTCTCCTTGATTCAACTATGAAGCTCCTTCATTCCTTATGCAAAGTCCTCTGCACTAGCACTCTTGAATTCATTTTTTTCCGAATCTTTCAATTCAGAAACAACCCTTGGTTGCATTCCATATACAATTTGGAATGGACTCTACCCTGTGCTTCTATTGAGTGAATCATTGTAAATGAATTCCACCCGTGGAAGAATGTGATCCCATTGACTATGGTGTTCAGTCACTAAGCTCCTTAGAAAATCTCCCAAGCTCCAGTTTATGACCTCTGTCTGTCCATTCGTCTGAGGATGATACGCTGAGATAAAAGACAAACTTGTCCCCAACTTCTTCCATAAGTTCCTCCATAAATGTCCCATGAACTTGGTATCTTGATCAGACACAATGCTCTTTGGAAAACCATGAAGTCTGACGACTTCCTTGAAAAATAGGTTCGCAATATGAGTTGTGTCACTGGTTTTCTAGCATGGTATGAAATGTGCCATTTTTTAAAATCTATCGACTACCACAAAGATCGAATCACATCCCCTTTGTGTCCCTGGTAGTCCCAATATGAAATCCATGCTCACTACATCCAACGCCCTTTCAGGTATGGGTAATGGTTGCTATAACCCTGTGTTCTGCCTTCGTCCTTTCGTGTGCTGACAAATTTTGGACCTGTCCACAAATTTCTTGACATATGTTCTCATCCTTAGACAAAAATATAAGCCATTCAACTTTGAGAATGTCTTTTCATGACCGAAATGTTCGACCAACCCTCCACTATGTTTTTCCTTCAACAAATTCTCCCTTATGGAGCATTTTGGAATACATAGCTGATTTACCCTAAACAATAATCCATCCTGGATCATGGATTTAGTCCATTGGCTTCTATCCCTGAGAATTGGATTCTTAGATGCCTCATATGCCTCCTTGAAGTCTAGTTCATCCCTGTACATTTCTATAAGGTTATCAAAAGCCAAAGTCTTGACTCTGAATTCCTGCATAAGAAAACATTTCCTGCTCAAAGCATCAACAACTTTGTTAGCAGTTCTAGAAATATGCTTAATCAAAAAAGTAAAATTTTGCTTGAATTCAACCCATTTATCATGTTTTTGGTTCAACCTATTATGTCGAGTCATAAATTGTAAAGCCTGATTATCGCTATACAAAACAAACTTCTTGGGAATCAAATAATGTATCCATTTCTTCAACGCCTGTATGATTGCATAGAATTCTTTGTCATATGTGGAGTACTTGATCCTCGCTTCATTCAATTTTTCACTGAAGTACGCAATCGACTTGTCGTCTTGGCTCAAGACCACTCCAATTGCAAATCCACTCGCATTACACCTAACCTGGAATGTCTTACTGAAATATGGCAAAACCAGAATTGGTTGCTCAGTGACCTTCTTCTTCAGCAGATTGAAACTCTTGTCTTCTTCCTCCATCCAGTGAAAATATTTATGTCTTTTCTTCACTATATCCATCATTGGTGCACTAATTCCATTGAAGTTTTGGATAAATTTCCTGTAGAAGCTAGCCAAATCATGGAAGCTTTGAACTTCAAACATGCTCTTCGGTGATGGCCAATTCTTAATCACCTCTATATTTTTTGGATCCATCTTCAGTTCATTTGCAGAGATAACAAAGCCCAAATAAATTAGTTTTTCTCTCATGAATGACGATTTCTTTACATTGATCAACAATTTCTCTTACTGTAATCTTCTCATTACTGCAGCTAAATGATTTAAGTGTTTTTCTTCTATCATGTTAAAAATTAGTATATCATCAAGATATACAATGATGGATTTCCCAATGAAATCCTTCAGGACTTCTTTCATCAACATCATCAAAGTACTGGGCACATTCGTTAAGCCAAAAGGCATGATAATCCATTCATATAGACCCTCATTCATCTTTAATGTTGTCTTCCATTCATCACCTTCTCTCTTTCAAATTTGATGATACCCGCTTTTCAAAATCAATCTTTGAAAAAAACTTTGCTCCACTCAAGAAATCCATCAAGTCATCCATCCTTGGAAATGGAAATATGTATCGGATGGTAATATTATTGATTACCCTTGGTCTGTACACATTCTCTAGCCTTCGTCTTTCTTTGGGTTAAGAACTATCGGAACAACGCATGGAGTCAAGCTTTCTCGAATCAATCCTTTGTCCATTAAGTTCTGGACCTGTCTCTTAACTTCTTCATTTTCCTACAACGTAAACCGATATGCTACTTTGTTTGGAAAACTAGCTCTAGGTATAAGATCGATATGATGAATTATACTCCTAATAGGTGTCAATGAACAAGGTAGTTCGTCCACTACTATATCAACAAATTCTTCCATCAACTCCTGAATCTCTTCTGGTAGATCATCTATTCTCGTACTGGTCAAAACAATTTTGGGCTTCCTGACCATAATAAATTGTGTGTCTTCCTTCTTCTCAACCTCATTCAGAAGTTCCTTCCCACTCATGAGAAGTACAGTGTTGCTCATCTCTTTTTTCACCTCTTGGTTCTTAATCGACAACAACATGTGAGTCCTACCATTTTTCTCCAGGGTGTATGTGTTCTTTCTCCCATCATGAACTTCCTTTCTGTCATATTTCCATGGTCTACCTAGCAATACATGACAAAAATCCATGGGAATGACATCACATAATATTTCATCTTTCTATCCTCCTATTTTAAATTCAAATAAACATTGTTTAGTGACATTTACCTGATTTCCTTTTTGTAGCCATGAAACTCTGTATGGGCTTGGATGTGCAACAGTCTCCAGGTCCAGCTTTTCTACCATCTCTGTAGGTATGAGATTGTCTGTGCTACTGCTATCCACTATGACTTTGCATACTCTATCCTTAGTTTTGCAAGCAGTCCGAAACAAGACTGTTTCTTTGGGTTTGGTTCTTTGCCTCCTTCTGCAGCTTCAAGAGAAATTTCCTCATCATCAAAGATCTTCTGCCATCAACATATTCTACCTCAACATTCTATCCTTGAGCTTCGACAATTTGAGTTTCACCACCATATTTCTTCTTATCTAGACACTCATAGGATTTATGTCTGATTTTTCCACAGACAAATCATTTCACTTCACCTCCTCTACCTCTTCATCTTCCTTTGGCCCAAGGAAACATATTTCTATCAACATACTACCTTTCCTCTGAGCTTCCTCAGCTCTCAGGTTGAGTTTGAGGTTTCTTCCCCTCTTCTTTAGGTTTTTGATTTTTGTCTTGGGCAATTGTTTTACCTCTGGCTTGACTTCTACCTCGACCTCTTTGACCTTACTTCTGCCTCATCTTCTCTTTATATTTTAGAGATATATAATAATAATCTTCCACATTTTGAATGGTCACCATGCTCATCTCATATTGAATGTCATATCGCAGACCATTCATGTACCTAGAAACGTTTTCATCATTGCCTTCCCGATGACCTGCTCTGATGTTTATCCTGTAGAATTCTTCAGTGTATTCTTTCACTAACATCAACTTTTGTCTCAAATTATGCATCTTTTGAAATAGAGTGATTTGATAATCCATGGGTATAGATTTGGCTTTCATCTTTGCAACCATTCTATCCCATCTTTTGATTTTCTTCTTTCCCTTGCCTCATCTGTCAACCTGCAGTTCATCCCACCATAGTGCTGCATGCCCTTTAAGTCTAGTAACGACATGATTGACTTTTGTATCTTCCTCAACATCCTCATAGTTGAAGTATTTGTCTAGATCTCTAATCCAGTCTAGAATTTCTTCAACATTCAAGTTTCCCTCATACACTGGAATGTCCATTTTTTCTCTAGAACCTATCCTTACAAAAGCCCTAAATAGGCATTCATATGTAGCATCTTCAACTGCAACTTCTTCTCCTTCATTTCCATCTTCATTTTCACTTTCAGCCTCGCTGATATCCCCAACGTCGACTGTGCACCTCTGTGTTGTCTCCATAGCATCAAGCCTGGCACGTAATTCACACATTTCTCTTTCCACTACTGAATCAAGCATTGGCCTGTCTCTTCTTCTCGGCGGCATGGTTGTAAAATTTTCCTCTTTTCTCTCTACTACATAAAGCAAAAAATTTGTTCTAATATTTGATACCAGTCTGATGTAGATCCCCGACCCTCTAGATAAGATTCCCACAGGATCATTCTAAATTCACCTCGAGACGAAGCAGCTCCCTCAGATCCCTATTGGAACCTTATGAATCTGATCCACAGGTCCTTCATCAAAACCCACCCAGTGCAACTTAACACTAAGCGCAACCTTATGTCTCCATATGACCACAACTAAGCCTTAACGCAAACACCTTCTGCAACTCACGATCTCACGAGTTCATCAGTCGAAGACCCTTGAATCCTCTTTTCCAAGCCTCTGATACCTAAGATGACGATAGTATGGCTCCTCCTTGCTAGCACCTCTACAAGCGAGCACCATCTAGGGCCTAATTATATCACCCCTCGCAACTCCAAACTTTAGGAGTTGGACTGTTGATCCCTCATGCTCCTCCTTTACGAGTCCCCGAGACGTGATAAGTCAACAATGGGTTGACTCCTTCCAAGGCTACGTGTGTCCACCACCTTTCACCAACTTCCACCTTTCTTTGGGCGCTTGTTGTTACACCACCTATCAACCACGTGGCCCCACCTATCGGGTGTGCTACATGTTCATACGAGCCCTCAACACTAGGCACTTCGTGACTTCTGCAGTCAAAAAGAAGTTTTTTCAACCCCAAAACCTCCAATATGTGATACCCCGCAAAGGTTCTGATCCAAAGATTCTCCTGTGGCCTGGATTCAATGTTCCGGATCTCCTTCCCTATTCCTCACAACTCGAGACGAAACCAATAATTTGGTCTACCCTCCAAACTCATGAACCCCAAATTCGCGAAATGATATAACGATGTGGGTTGAAACGAGATCAAAGACTCTTCTTAACAACGATCGATGGTTCACGTTGATTCTTGATACTTGGGTGGTGAGTTCATCCAATCCTAACCTCCTTATATCTCCACTAGATCCTACGGTCCTCACAACTTTGCAAGCTCTCCACGGAGAATTTTGACCACCCGATTCACTCCTCAATGACTTCTACCCAACGACTAAGTGTTCTCCCTCCTGAACTTAATTTCTATGCGATAGTTTTGATCTTTGTCTCCCTTTGAACACTTCAAAGGCATTATCCCTCCTAAGATTTCACTTGCAAATATAATCCTCCAAAAAGGTTCCTGCTCACACTCCTTGCGACAAACTTTCAAATAACCTCTGGTTATTTGTGTCTTCGACCCTTTGCACTCTTTTCAACAGTAGTCCTTCATCCTTCACCTTAGTTGACAAATTATAAGGCCTCACCTAGCCTGCACACACCTTGCACAACTCTGTGCTTCTCTTGCACTTCTGCTGGTATGAGAACAATGATATCTCTCTTGAGATTTTTGAGATAAAACTCATACCCTCGTCAACGCACACCTTGGGGACGTTCACTGCACTACTTGTAGGAATTCTCAGGAAGAGAAACAATTGAAGCTCATTCTTCTCCTCTCTCAGACTTCATACACTAAACATGAAATCATACACATAATGCAACATTGAAACAAATGCATAACAAAGAAACAAAACAACTGTAAGCATACCATTTAACAAATGTAAACAATAAGCATCATAACACCATGAAAAATTGAGTCAAAGCTTCATATATTAACTCAAGTACTCTTGTACATGGTTTCTTCTCTATAGTTCTCTGCTACAACTCTACAGCTTATGAATTCTGAATGATAATATTGTTCTCTATTCTAATGATACAAGGGTGAGGGTATTTATATCCGTTTTCCCTCCTATCTTCTAAACTGTCTAATCTAACATTCATATCTACCTACTTTACATTAACTGGCTTAAATTCCTATTACATTCTACAGATGAGAGTAATTCCTCTTGATCTCTTCCTATCTCCAAGACATAAATGGAAGTACGCTTCCCCTAGCTATTACATTAATGCTTCAGACTTCAAAATTAAAAACATTTTCATAAAAACATGCCCTTTTTTTCCATCTGCACGTCCAACTGCTCCTTTGGCTAGGCAGGTGCTTTGGCTTTGTACGATGCTCTTGTATCACACACCATGTAGCCTAGAAATTTCTCTCATATAAATTTATACAATATTGGCTACTTTATGATTTACCTTTATATGAATGAAATGTACATCCTTTGTAATATTTTCCACCACTACCATTATGGAATCATGTTTCCTTGTTGTCCTAGTAAATTTAGTAATGAAATCTATAGTAACAACTTCCCATTTCCATTCAATAATGGGAAGTGGCTACACCAATCCCATTGGATGTTTGTGATCAACCTTTTCCTTCTGACATCCTATGCATCTGGCCAAATAATCAGTGACATATTTCTTCATACCAAGTCAAAAATATTGACCTCTTACAACTTCAATAGGTTTTTGGTTTCCTAGATGTCTGACATATGACACATTGTGCATCTCCTTTAAAAAATAATTTCTCAATTCTTGAGAATTGGGAACATAACTTTGTTCAACAATAAGAGGATTCCATTCTCATCTAGTTTGTCATCCTTGTATTTATTTTTTGCATGATTTTGTTGTAATCCTTCTTTGACTTGGAAATAATGTTGATCCATCATTACAACCTCTAGAATTCTATCTTTTAAATATGTCATGTACATAATAATGGTTTTAGCATGCATTTTATTCAACCTTTTTCTATGTGCATCAACCACCTTGTTTTCTTTTCCATTTCTCTTATTGATTTCGAGGTTATATTCACTAAGAAATTCTAGCCATCTAGTTTGTCTAGCATTTAACATTGATTGTTCAAACTAGTATTTAGACCACTATGGTCTGTCCACAATTCAAATTTTCTACCCATAAAGTAATTCCTCCACATCCTTAAGACATGTACTATGTCTAACTGTTGAATAAAATATTCTCATTGATGTCAAAAGTTAGTAAGTGATCAAATATCAATGTGAATATAATAAATACAAAAGTGGAAAAGTCAAGTGCAAACAAAGTTTACATAAAAGTGGAGTAAAAGTGAAAGTGGAGTTTACTTAAAAGTGAGGTAAACATGAAAATGGATTAAAAAGGGTAAAAGTGAAAGTGCACATGGATTTACAAACCATGGTTGTATTTTACCCATGGTATGGTAAAAAGGTAAATTAAAAAAAAGAAAGGGGGGAAATTGATTATTGTTTAATAAAAGGCGTGACTTTTCAAAAGGACATGAATTTTCAAGTAAAGCTTATTGAAAAGTATAAATGAAGAACAAGGTTATGAGAAAAAATATGTGTGTGGATGAAAATGTAATATTGTTATGCATACCATTTCAGGGGAAATGCTTGAATATCATTCAAGGAGTGACGATTAAGTAATGGAAAAGATCAGATATGGTGTTCTTGCAAATAGATCTGGTGAAACAAAAATGAGTGAGTGATATAGAAAACATGGAAGAATCAAGAACATGCGCATATTTGAGGCAGAAGTAAGAAAATATTTTCAAGGTAGAGAAAAAATAGAAGTATCAAGCGCAGAGAAAATCCAGCGAAGGAAGAAGTAAAAAGTGCAGAGAAGATCCAACAAAGGAACAAGTAAAGAGCATAGAGAATATTTTGTGAAGACAAAATAAGAAAATGGGATTGATGTCTCCTATAGGTCGGTGCCTAGAAACAAAAAAGGGGATCGATGTATCATGCAGGTCAGTGCCTACAAATAACATAGGGGATTGTTGTTTCTTGTAGGTCAGTGGCTACAAACAACAAAGGGGATCAATGTTTCCTATAGTTCGATTCCTACAAATAGAAGTGGGGATTGGTGTCTCCAATAGGTCGGTGCCTACAAACATTTGTAACCATAGGTTGGTGCCTACAAATTAATAAAAATAATTTTCGTTGTTTTATCCTAGAAGGGTTTCCATGTTAAATATTGTGTCTACTAGTTGTTATATTTATGTTATCACATCATTATGTTTATGAATTCCAAAAACAAAAATATATCATTATAATTATTCTCCCATATCCTATTAGTATAATTGTGCACTCAACAAATGGTATCAGAGCGGGTTCATTCGAAAATAGTGTAACCAACGGAAGGTAGATATTGGGACCACACATGGAAAGTCATGAAGTTTCTCTACAAACAAGGCTACGTTGTTTTACAGAACAAACTATACCTTCTGGAGTATAAGGATGTGAACATGTCAAATGGTCCTTGGTTTTGATATTTGGAAATTGGTCGTGATTGGTTATAGAGACCCAAAAACTCCACCAACATATAGAAATGTGAAAAAGGATAGTGAAAATTATGCAAAATCCATGAACTCCATCTTGTGCGGACTGTGAGAATTAGAGTTTTTCAAAGTAATGCATTGAAAATAATAAAAAGAAAATTGGTACAAGATTCAAAACATCCATGAATGCGATAAAGAGGTCAATAAGGATAAGCTCCAAACTCATAGAAGACATTTTGAGAGTTTGAAGATGAAATAAGAAGAAAATGTTGCATCCTATCTCCTCCATGTGGATGAAATTGTAAACACCATTAGAGGACTTGGTGAAATGATTGAAGAATTGATGATTGTGAAAAAGGTGTTGATATCACTCCCCTTAATATTTGATTCCAAAGTTTCCACCATTGAGTAAATGAAGTATCTTAATCAATTAACAATGGGTGAATTGCAAGGGATCTTCACTGCATATGAAATGACGACTAAAAAGGAAGAATCATCAGAAAGGGAAGAAACTTTCAAATCCTCAAAGAAGATGAATAACAAAGAGAACAAAATAAGTTATTGTTACATCTATGAATCAAACATAATGGAAGAAAATTTATTGAGAAAAATCAAAAAGGGATCTTTAAAATACAAAGGTAAGTTTCCCTTTAAATGCTTTAACTGTGGAGGCGTTAGGCATTTTCCTGCTAAGTGTCCATATGTGAAAATTGAGAGTAGTGATAATGAAGAATACTATAACATAAAGAGAAAACATCATCAACAAAAAAATAGCCACCAACAAGACAAGAATGAAAAGAAGAAGAACTCTTAAAAGAAGAGGATCTACTCAAAAGGGGTCAGTGACTCATCTAAAGAAAGAAATAAAAGCATTTTTGATAGTGATAGAGAAGAAAATTGTTTTATGGAAATCAAAGAAAATATTGATTAAGAAAAAAAAAATAATAATGGATTCAGAGGATCTTGAAGAAGAAATCATGTGTGCCTTAAAAAATTGAAGAAGTCCAGGAAAAAGAATTTGAAACAAAAGGATCACCTACAAATATATGAAGAAGACAAACGTGATTCAAAAATAAAAATGTCACAAAATCTCAAAGAATCAAGAAATATTATTATAATCCTAAAATTTCAATTAGAAGAGGAAAGAAGGATGGAAGAGGTGGTGAGAATATAGTTTAAGAAGAAGGAATAAAATTGTGAAGAGATAGAATCTGACATTGTTTCCTTAAGAAAGGATTTGGATAAATAAACTGCTTAGTTGAACATAAGCTTGAAGTTTGAAAAGAGTATAGAAATATTAGAGGATGACATCAATTGTGAAATATCTCTATTCATTAAGACTAGTATTTTGTATGATGTTGTTGTTTCCTCCCTACCTACACCTGGCCTTGCTACAACCAAGAAATTTTTATTTGTTGCAGGAGGAGCTGAAACCATTTTTCCAGAACAACAACCTACTATTGATTTTCCGAGAAGATTGATGAGTTACCTATTCCTCACATGAAATAATTTAAGCATGTTTTTAGAGATGAAATTATTGTTGCTATGTCAAGTTTTTCTACTCCTGTAAGTGAACCTATCCCTAATCCTAATTCCTATGATCAAAATACAAAAAAAAATGTGCCCTATCATCATCCTCACCATACAAATCGAAGGAATGACAATCATGCTTTTAGACAATTGTAGAAGAGACATGAAAGTCAGAATTGTGGACTAGTGCTGACTACCAAGACATATTATGGTTGTATTGATGGATGGTCATGGAATCATTTGACTTCATATTTGAGTAATTCATATTATTGTGTATCATCAGATGTATGGTATTGCAGTGCTTCTTTTACTTACTGGTGGTTTCCTTGGAAGTTGTCTATTAGGTGTTATCACAAGATTGGTTAAGGTGCCAAGTGTCAAGAAAAATAATTGAGAACACTCTCACAAGTTTCCAAGCATCAAAAGAACCCATAGATTTATGATACCAAATTTCATGCAAACACACAGGTGGGCGCTACGTAAAGGCACTACCGAACTTTTGGCAGAGGCTGAATTATGCAGAGTTATTCTGCTAGTTTTCAGTCACTAAGTTAAATCTTGGATTGTGAACAATTGAGAAGGTATTTTTTAAAATTGGAGGAGGTTTTTATTTATAACATTCCAAATAAAAAAAAAATCTATGATTTTTTCAAAATGTGTTATGTTTTGAGAGATATTAGACATAGAAATGGTGCCACCAACTATTTTATAGCGGCGCTACCTAATTTTATGTAGCGGTCATAGTTTTGATATTCGCCTTGTTGGGAGGTTTCCAACTATCGAGGATTCGAATGGATTCTCAAGGATAAGTTACATGTAAAGGGACACCTTCACCTAAGATTTATCTCCAACAAAGGCCTCATGAAATGAGGTGGAGACATTTTATTAATGACCTCCAACAAATTCCTGTAAATTAGCAGTTTGTTGGATTTTTGTCTCTTTGATTGTTGTCACCTATCTCCAAGGTTTAAAATCTAATGGAGGAGATGGGATTCGACCTCCTAAGGTTATGAGGATTCTATTTTCTATTTAAGGAAGGAAATATCTCTTGGAGAAGGAGGATTCATGAGCCAAGGGAGGCTAAAAGGCTCTGTTTTTGTACTTCGACAGATTAATTTGAAGATAGCCTATCTTATCATTTTCTGTGTTAAGAATTCATTTGCAGAAGGCAGTGATTTTTAGCTATGTTTTTTCTTTTTTTTGACTCTTAAGATTTGTTCTTCTTCAGCAACAAGTGTGAGAGGGTTTCTTAGGAGGATCCTTTGATATCTTCTACCTTGTGTGTTGCTAAATCTCTTATGAAAAGGATCTTCATATTATGATTCTTCTTCTATTGTATCAATAGTATTCTTGAAAAGTATTTTCACATCTTTCTGTTTGCAGTTATATGTTTTCTCATAAAAGTATCCCACCTGAAAGCCTTGAAAGGCTAAACATTTCTTTTGGATGATCTATTTTGCTGCATATGGAAGATGATTTGCAGGGATAAATTAATATTATTTGTCAAGTCAAGCAGATAGCTTCAGCCCTACCTCTCTCATAGTTTCAAAATCAAATTTATTTTCATATTTGTTGATGTGTAAGGCTTACCCCTATGCAGTCATGGGGTGACTCCTTGCACTAACATTTTTGGCGTCACTGCTGGGGACGGATTTGAGAAAATTGAAAATATCCCTCAGAAGAAGGACATTGCATAGCTCCAAATTTAGATGGTGACTGAAGTTGGACACCTTCAAGACTGCATATTCACCATGGTGACTCCATTGTTCAGAATATGTTGGTGACTCCACTAGAATGAGACCAATTAAATGGCTATGAAGGCTATCCTAGCTAGGAGGTTTGTCCCACTTAGTTTCTTAGCCATAGATAATTATCCACATACTATGCCTCTTATTGATGAATGGAAAGATCTGCTGCCTAGATTTTATGAAGGTGAGGATGAAAACCCTATTGAGCATGTTCATTAATTTCATGCTTTGATGCAACAACTTGACATCCATCATGAAGATATATTGATGAAAATTTCCTTGTATTCATTGGATGGGGATGCACGTAAATGGTATTTCTCGTTACCCCCTTCCATCATTTCATCCTTGAAGGATTTCCACAGAGTATTCAATGAACAATGAAAAAGGTTGTATCCCTTTGAAAGTATTTATCATAACATTTGTGAGGGATATGTAGAATGTGCTCAAGATTTGTTAGATTTCTCTATTGAATATAAAGATGAAAACGATTTTATTCACTGTCTAAATGAAAGCATAAAGAATACTCCTGTATTCGGAGAGGACAACATTCATGACATTGTTTCAGATGAAAATCATGTGTATGAACAACTAGAAGCAGGAGTTATTGTTGATCCTAAAATTGATATTTTTAACAATTATATTCTTGATGAAATTATTGTTTTAGAGGTTGATCATAGGTATGAAGGGTAGCCTATTTTTTATGAATATTCTAGTGATGATGAGTAGCAATAGTAGCCTATATTTGATCACTATGAAGACAGGGAGTATGATGTAGAGATTGGCCTTGTCATAGAATACATAACATGAAGATTTGACCAGGAGCATCCCTTAGTTGAGGAACATGAAGAGATCATTTATACACAACCAAAAGTAAATCAACAGCCATCAATGCATTAGCAACCACCTACGTCAATCCTTCTTCCACTTGTACCCATAGTTTACAGTAAGAAAATTGAAGTGGAAAAAGAAATTTTCTATTAGTCCCACGTGTTTTGCCACCATTTTTATGACCCTATAGGGGTGTATATGGAGTTGTATTTCTCAAATGTTTTGGACCCTGTAAACTTTATTGTGTCAGCAACAGTCAGAGGAGATAGATAAAAAAAATTCAAACCATTGTCATATTCCTTTTGTCTATTGTTAATCATTGGCATGATAAAGACTCATGTCAACAAGTTGCTTGAATGTATTTGTTGGAAGTTTTCCTTCACCTAGCCCATTGTAAATGTCAGTTAGCTTAGGTTTTGTACATAAATAAGATCCATCAAGAGCAGGTGTGTTTGCTTTCTGTGTTAAATTAGATTAATATAAGTTGTTAGTATGTTGTCTTCAAAACAATGCACCAAAGCATGACTCCACAAGCCTAAAGAATAAGGAACTGAAACTACAAGAGTTCTTAGAGCCTCACAGGGAGGACTCTATCCCCCATGGAGCCTATTTTAGCACAATATTGGTTAAGTATCCACATGTCAAGAACAAGAGTTGAAAACACTCTCACAAGGTTCCAAGCATCAAACTCACCCACATATTTACGCTATTGAATTGCACGCAAAAACACAGGCGGGCACTACCTAAAGGTGCTACCAAAATTTTGGTAGAGGTTGAATTGTGTAGAGTTATTCTGCCAGTTTTGAGTCATTAATTTAAATCTTGGATTGTGAACAATTGAGAAGGTATTTTTGAAAAATGAAGGGATTTTTTGTTTATAACATTCCAAACAATAAAAACCTCTCTCAGGTTTTCAAAATGTGTTATGGTTTGAGAGATATTAGAAATATAAGTGGCGCTACCAACTATTTTACAATGACTCTACCTAATTTCCTGTAGCGGGCACGGTTTTGATATTCGCCTTGTTGGGAGGTTGCCACCTGTCAAGGAGTATTCAAATGTATTATAAAGGATAAATTAGATTTCAAGGGACACCTACACCTAAGATTTATCTCTAGAAAAGGCATCATGCAATGAGGTGGAGACATTTTATTAATGACTTCCAACAGATTCCTAAAAATTAGCAATTTGTTCGATTTTTGTCTCTTTGATTGTTGCCACCTATCTCCAAGGTTTAGAATCCAATGAAGGAGATGGGATTTGACCTCCTAAGGTTATGGGTGTTGGAGATATGGCTATAACAGAAGACTGACGTAGATGGTTAAGGTTGTCATTGATGGCAATCGGTTATGGAGCAGTCAAGGATGTCAACACGCACAAGACTGCTGGAACACGAATGCTGGAACACGACTGCTGGAACATGACTGCTGGAACACGAATGCTGGAACATGAATGTTGGAACACGAATGCTGGAACACGACTGCTGGAACACGACTGCTGGAACACGAATACTGGAACACAAATGCTGGAACACGAATGCTGGAACACGACTGCTGGAACACGACTGCTGGAACACGACTGCTGGAACACGAATGCTGGAACACGAATGCTAGAACACGAATGCTGGAACACGACTGCTGGAACATGAATGATGGAACACGACTGCTGGAACACGAATGCTAGAACACGAATGATGGAACACGAATGCTGGAACACAGGTGCTGAAACACGAATGTTGGAACACAGATGCTGGAACACTAATGAAACAGATGCTGAAACACAGCGTTGCATGATAAGGCATGCGTAGAGGAGGCAAGTAAAGAACCAGTTCAGAAAATCAGGGAGAACGCTGGCATGCGAAAAGCAGAAGAAAGAATGAAAGAAAGGGAAACTACAGTTGGAGTTGAGAAAAGAAGAAA
>ML784364.1:816637-839528 GCA_009831015.1 Picea engelmannii | reverse complement strand
GGTGCTCATAAAAGATGAGATGTAACGAAGTTGAAGCTTGCTAAACATCTTAAGAAGACGAGGTTTTTTCCCTGGTTGGGTTTCCTCTTGAAAAATCTGTGTCTCGTACTTGTGAATGAATGTTGTTTGTGATTGCTGTTCGTTATACTATCTTCTTTATGTTTATAACTCTGAATTTGACAGTAAAGACTCACTGCCACTAAGATTAATGATTCAAAGTTAAAAATGAGAGTAAATGGTTAATAATCTACACTAACTGATTCACCCCCCCCTCTCAATTAGTTCATACCTGTAACAATGGGGATGTTATTTTTTATTTAAGGAAGGAAATATCTCCTGGAGAAGGAGGATTCATAAGCCAAGGGAGGCTGAGAGGCTCTGTTTTTGTACTCTGACAGATTAATTTGAAGATAGCTTATCTTATCATTTTCTGTGTTAAGAATTCATTTACAGAAGGAAGTGATGTTTAGCTATGTGTTTTCTTTGTTTTGACTCTTAAGATTTGTTCTTATTCAAAAACAAGTGTGAGAGGGTTTCTTAGGAGGATCCTTTGATATCTTCTACCTTGTGTGTTGCTAAATGTCTTCTGAAAAGGATCTTCAGATTATGATTCTTCTTCTACTGTATCAATAGTATTCTTGAAAAGGATTTTCACATCTTTCTATTTGCATTTCTATGTTTTTCCATAAAATTCTTCCACTTGAAAGCATTGAAAGGCTAAAAATTTCTTTTGGATGATCTGTTTTGCTTCATATGGAATATGATTTGCAGGGATAAATTAATATGCTTTGTCAAGTCAAGTAGATAGCTTCATCCCTACCTCTCTCATAATTTTGAAATCAACTTTATTTTTCGTATTTCTTGATGTGTAAGGCTTTCCCCTATGCAGTCACGGGGTCACTCATTGCGCTAACACTAGGAATCAACCTGACATGACAAGCTACTGGAGTTTTCATTGAGTATTCATCGTCTAAGATTTTATTGGGCTATCTGTTGACTGGAACTTTTGAAAAGAAATATTACATCTACTTATTGGTCCCTTATAGGAGGAATACTTGAATTTGTTGATATGTGAGCCTAATTGATGTCTTCTTGATGGATTGAATATTTCTTGTTGAACTAACATGGATTTTTTTAGACCAACCCAACCATGTTTCACTATTGTTGGAGATGTAATACTATTGATGTTGGATACATAAACTGTATGAATCGAAAAAGATTGATTATCTTTTATTTTTGGTGACAATATTGAAACATATTCATGAGTTTTTATGAAAAATAAGTGCAAGTGGAGAATGTTATCTTCTGGGAAACATGCATATAATTCTCATTCAATATTCTTAAAATTCCTCCTTCAAACCTTGGAGGATTTTTTATAGTTGGGATTGGAATTTGATAATAACTCTTCCCATTTGTCCAAGTAAACCTCGTAAGCCTTTGTGAGCAATGTATGGAACTTTGGGAGTTCACATGGTTTGAGGTATCTACTGTGCAAAGTAAAAGAAAAATCCACATATATATTCTATACATTGTGACCAACATTGACCATGTCCAGGAAAGTGTTTTTGAAGGACAACTAGATGGTCGTTTGATGAAATTCAAGCACTACCAAATAGGAAACATACATGTGATAGTGTAATATCTTCTAGAATCTATAAAGGCACATAACAACTTGAATATTAAAAGCATATGGGGATGTGATAAGCTATAGATGTACATTTTTTGAAAAGTAGCAAACCCTTCAGTCTTTAGCATTAGATTTTGAGAAAATATTGAAGATATCAAATCCTATAAGTTGTGAATATATAATAGTACTATGATACTAAAACATCTAGCAAGACTTTGGCAGATTAAAATAAAAGGGAGCAGTTCAGGAGAGTGGCGGAAAAAAAAAAAGAAGTGAATCAATTATTACAACAAAACAATATAGTACATTCACATGAGGAGATACTTCAAAAACCACAAGAGAAAGAATAGTCTAAGGGGGATAAACACAACAAAAGGAACTATGCAGAAAAGAATAAGAATATTCTCATCAAGTACCACTTCCTAAGAGAACATGTAGTCGAAGTAAGTGTCAATATGGAATATAGTTCCACTAAAAAGAAGTTGTAGATAATTTTTACCAAACCCCTTCCGAGAGAAACATTTTTATATCTCATATAGAAGATGGGAGTGATATCCCTCTCATATCATTAGTAAAGAACCACAACTCAGTGGGAAAATACCTTTTTCCATTGATGTCAAAGGGGGAGAATTAAAGATAGTGGGATAATTTCAAATAGGGGGAAGATAGTTATAGACAAGGGGAGAGTTGTAGACAAGAGATAACTCTTTCTATTTCTTGAGGATTATGTTTTTTTTAGTACAAGGTATCCACCAATAAAAAAAGGGGGATATTGTTGAATAAAACATTTTCCTTGATGTCAAAGGTAAGTAAGTGATCAAATATCAATGTGATTTTAATAAATACAAAAGGGGAAAAGCTAAGGGGAAACAAAGTTTACTTAAAAGTGAAGTAAAAATGAAAGTGGATTAAATATAAATATGAATTTAATAAATAACAGAAGTTGAAAAGTTAGGTGGAAGTGGAATTTATGAAAAAGAAGAGAAAACATGAAAGTGGATTAAAGAAAAAGGTAAAAGTGAAAGTGGAGCTTACATAAAAGTGAATTAAAAATAAATAAAGTGGGGAAATCAATTATTATTTAATAAAAGGAATGACTTTTCAAGTAAAGCTTATGAAAAAGTATAAATAAAGAAGAGGGTTATGAGAAAAAAATTGTGTGTGGGTGAAAATGTAATATTATTATGCATTCCATTTGAGGAGTGATGATTGAATATCAGTCAAGAAGCGATGATTAAATATTGGTGAAGATCAGATCTGGTGTTCTTGCAAATAGATATTGAGAAACAAAAAGAAGTGAGTGATTTGGAAAAAGAAGAAGAATCAATAACAAGTGTAGATATGAGGTAGAAGTAAGAAGATGTTGTGAAGGTAGAGAAAAAGAAGAAGTAGAAAGAAAAGAGAATATTTGGAGAAGGAATAAGTAAAAAGAGTAGAGCATATCCGATGAAGGAAGAAGTAAAGAGGGAAGATAGTATCTTTTAAATACAAAAGAAAAAAAGGTCAGTGCCTACAAACAACAAAGGGGATCAGTGTCTCTTATATGTTGATGCCTACACATAACAGATGGGATCAATGTCTCTTGTATCTCGAAACCTAAAAACAACAAAGGGGATCATTGTCTCTTGTATATTGGTGCCTATGAACATAAGTGGCAATTGGTGTATCCAATAGGTTGGTTCCTACAAATATTTGTAACGATAGGTTGGTGTCTACTGCTGGTCACTATAATTGCTTAATTGATTCAAACAATCAAGTGATACATAAATTATCAACCCAGGGAAGTCTTTTATTTCAAAGATAACCACGCACTATATATGCTCAATTCCAAAAGCAACTTAATGTTGCAGTAAAGAAACTTATACTAATCACACTTGCTTGAATAAACTGAAGTTATGAATTAAATCACAGGAAAGTATCTTCCCTATTGCAGATCTTAAAGATTGATATAAGAATCCTGAATTACATTAAATAACACTTGCAACGGGAAAGAACAACTATTCTGCAATCAGAGAACAAGACCCTTACTTTCAAATAGAGACTTCAGTACTAACACTCTTTCATGAAAACAATAATGCAGAAAACAATTAACTCTATCTGACAGAGAACAAGGCTACCTAGTTCCTTCCTTTCTAAGAAGGAGCCTTAGGCCCTATCTCTGTTTAGCACACTTGTGAAGTTGAGGTTTACAGAGAATAGGATAGTCTAATCCCTTCCTTTCTGAGCAGGGATCCTTAACCCAATTTCTGGCTAGCACACTTGCAGAAATAATGGAATTCTACAGAGGATAGGATGTTTTGGTTCCTTCCTTTCTGAGAATGAGCCCTTAACCCAATCCCTGGCTAGCACACTTTGCAGAAATAATTGAAATCTACAGAGAACAGGATGTTTTGGTTCCTTCCTTTCTGAGCAGGAACCCTTAACCCAATCCCTGGCTAGCACACTTGCAGAATTGAATGAAATCTATAGAAGACAAGGTGTTTTGATTCCTTCCTTTCTGAGAAGGAACCCTTAACCCAATCCCTGGCTAGCACACTTGCAGAATTAAATGAAATCTACAGAAGACAAGGTGTTTTGATTCCTTCCTTTCTGAGCAGGAACCCTTAACCCAAGTCTCTGGCTAACACACTTGCAGAATTAAGTGAAATATACATAGGATAGGATGTTCTGATTCCTTCCTGTCTGAGAAGGAACCTTTAACCCTGTTTCTGGCTAGCCTCATAAAATAATCACACAATATTGCTAATGAAAAGAATTATGAATTTCATTCAATAAACTAAGACAGATTCAATAGTGTTTCAGCAAAGCGGAATCCATTAAAAATAGTGTTTCAGCAAACGACAATTAAATCAAAGCATAACAGAAACTGTACTAACACACTTCTAAACTAATGGGTGAATCTTGTGAAGAAGGTGGGCCCTCCCTTCTCACAAGATTCCCCTGAAACGAAAAATCTAGAGAAGGATACTCAAAGCAGTCTTATATTCATCTGTCGAAATATCACATTACAATTTGGAAAAATAGAATACGTCCCGCTTCTCTGGAGTTGCTTCAATACATAAAACTTGGATCCCTCGAATGATGATTTCCTCTTATTTAAAGAGGAAATCCCTTCGATACAATAATTACAATGCATATCTGAGTCCTATCCTTAGTCGGATCTACTTTCTAAACCAACACAGGATGTCCTAGTCTCACGCAACAAAATGCTATTACAGGAGTTGAATGAGGTATTGCTGTTACAACTGGTGTAACAACTTCTTCCCATTGTTGTTGATGCTGTTTCAGCATCGCAATTCGCAGGCTATTTCATCCACGTGAATTGCGCTCTGACTTCGACATTCTTGTGTAGGAGCGACCGTTATAGCTTGTTGACCACTGACTGTAACAACTTCCTTGTGTTTCAGCATCGTCGGTTCTGGCAGTTTCCTCTGTGTTTTAGCATCTGCAACTCTGGACTATGTAACAACTCCGTGTTTCAGCATTTGCGACCTCGGACTATAAGGCAGCTCCGTGTTTCAGCATCTGTGACCTCGGAATGTATAACAACTCTATGTTCCAGCATCTGCGACCTCAGACTGTGTAGCAGCTCTGTGTTTCAGCATCTACGAGTCCGGGTTGTGTAACAGTTCTTTGTTTTAGCATCTGCGACCTGGACTGTGTTTCAGCAACATGCTTCAAATGCTAGTCTAAAGTCTAATCAATGGTTAAGTACAAAAGTGATGTAAAATGTTATGCAAAACAGATTAAACGTATAGTAATGAGAAGGGACATTGTATACCTTTGGAATGATCAGATGAAGTGATAGTATGAGTCTAAATACAGGTGATCAAGGGTATAATAGTGACAAAAAGAATAGGTAGAAAGGTACATTGTGTGGTCCTAACATCCCCCCCAACTCAAGGTGTTGCATGTCCTCAGGCAACTCACTCTGAATCAGAGTCTGGATACCGACTCTGATCATGTAAGTTACTCAAGCTGTAACTCTGGGAGGTATTGTTTGTTGGCGTTCTGAACCCTTGCACCTGCTGCAATCTTTGCCATGCTGTTGTTTCTTCCTTCTGAGGCAGCTTATAACTAACTTGATATCTTTCTATTGGCAACCAGAGGATGGGAAAGTAAAACCTATACCCTATCTAGTTTTCAGCACAATTTCTAATGCACTGGATGTAGCTGGGTACTCGGGAAATTGCTACTTCTAGGTTGGCAGGACCAAAAGGATTGTGTTGTTGTCTCTTCTCTGTGGATTGCTGCCAAAACAGGTTATTGGCCTGGAGGACAAGAATATCTATGGAACTAATGTTGTGCTGACAATCTTGGAGCACTTCTGACTGTAGTTGTTGAACATGGTCAGTCACCCCTAGTTTTTTTAAGACCTCATAATATTCTGAAATAAAAGTGGCTACCCTCTGTAGTTATGGTCTAATCCAGAGGAGGCGATTATCTTCATTGTTCTTAGCAGCCAAAAGTTCATTCTGCCACAAAATCTGATTATAAAGAAAGGAAGTAAATGCTCGGATTTGAACATCCCCAACAAGGGGATTTATGTTTAGCAGCCTGTTTTCGGGAATGGCCTCATTATGGAAGTATGCCTCACATAAGAGGTGTTGGTCCCTAATAGAAGCTGCTACAAAAGTCTTGACTAAATCTGTTGGTTGTATTACCCCATGGGGTTTACCTTCTATAATTGATTTAATCTGAAACCATGTGAGTCTCTCCATAAGAAATAAGGAGTAGTTACAAGATGGTTTCCTTGTGGCGAGTAGCTTCTGTACCAGATCAAATATCAGGACCAATCTACCTTTCAAGTCTTTATTCTTCGTCTTGAGGTCACACGCTTCTTGTCATATCTGTTCTGATGCCTCCCAATTTGAGAAAGTGTGATTTATCCAGGTTTGCCTGTTCACATGTAGATGTTTGGCCTGTGTTTCAGCATACTCCTTCTTCCATTTTTGTATTTCTGCATGTTCATCCCATAGCTGAGTCTGTGTTTCAGCATTGGAAGTGGTGGGATTAGGCATGGTTTGGGTAGATTGCTCCCTGGAAGTGGAGAGATTGATCTGATTGGGAGGTGCAAATTCCTCCATGGGCATTGTTTTCACAACCTTGTTAACAACAGTAGGGACTTTTCTTGTTGCAATGCAGGGTTCAGTCTTGAGCCTGGAAGGGCCTGCTGGTTCTTGTGTTGCAGCAGGTTCAGTTTTGAGCTTGGTAGGACCTGCTGGTTCTTGTGTTGCAGCAGGTTCTTCCTTGGCTACAAAAGGTGAAGGAATAGGGGCTGCTCCTGGCACTGGGACTTGAATCACCTTATATCCTGCCTGATGGTAAATATCTCCACATTGACAACACATATATTCCTTGCACACGCTTTCTGTAGTTTTTTCTGACAAGGTTGCTATACGGGCTAAGGCGTACAAATTTAGTTCTTTTTCATATGCTTCCCTTTCCCTGGCTAATTCTTGCTGATATGCTTCCAATTGAGACTTTTAAAAGTTGTTTTCTTCGAAGACATTGGCCATTGTTTGTTTGGATTGAGAGGTGACTGGTTCTTGTGTGGCAGTCATAGCCTCATGAGCTGGTTCTTGTGGAGAAGCTATAGGAATGGCAGTTGATGCTTGTGTTTCAGCCTCTTGGTGTAAGGAGAGTAGTGTTTCAGCTCCCTCGACCTATGATTCCTGAATCTCAATGTCAATGTCAGTGGCTGGTTCTTGTGTTTCAGCCACTGAATGGGTAGCTGGTTTTTCAGCTACTTTGCTTGAGGAGAGTGGTGTTGCAACATTCAGAGTCTTTGATTCCTATAATTCAATTTCAATATCAGTGGTTGGTTCTTGTGTTTTAGCCACTGGATGGGTAGTTGGTTTTGTTTTAGCTACTTCATTTAAAACAAATGATGTCTGGGCTTCTAGTTCCTGTAACTCAATATTAGTGGTTGGTTCTTGTGTTTCAGCCACTGAGGTTGGAATAGGAAAAGATCCCAGGATTGGAAAGGTTGGAGATGGACGGGGTGTTAGTTGAATTGGTGGGGTATCTAGGGTAGAGGTCATAAAGGGTGGCCTCATTGAGGATCTTATTCACTTTTTGCACAAGAAGGGTGGAAAGGGGGAAATCTGTTTGCATTTTCGTGGAGGTCTTTCCTGAATGATAGGGCAGGCGACAGTTTCTGGTTCAGAGTCATCACTGAGAATATGAAGGGTGGGAGTGGATGACTCTGGTAGGGTATGTGGTGGATTTAATGGAGTAGGGAAATTGACTGAACTGGTTGGTTCTGTGGGCGGGATATTGGGTATTTCGGGGAAGTCTGGGGGTTTTTGCGGTCGTTGCTCCTCGGGAATTTCAGGGACTTCGGCAGCTGGTTCATGGTTTATGGGTGGATTGTTTAATGGACGGTTCTGCTGGGCAAAACCCCTGTGGATGAGTAATTGAACGAGAGGGTGTTGGGTAAGTGACAAGGTTGGATCTTTGGCCTTTCTACAGTAATGTTCCATATTCTTCAAACATCCCAGCAAATAATAGGGAATATTGACCCGTCTGTTATGCCTTAAATGTGAAAGTAGGAGAAAGTCGTGCTGATACACTACTTGATATCGACCTTTGCAGGTCAGATAATGCTTGATAAATCTGGTGACTTCCGGCCATGGTGGTGGTAATGAACTGAGTTGAACACCCCTTCCTTTCAGTTCAATGCGTTCCTCAGGCAGGAAGAAGTTCTGTTGCACAGTCCCAATGATATGTTTTCTGCTGAACATACAAGTGTCGTTCATGGGGAGGCCTGAGACCTCTGCTATGTCTTCCTCTGTTACTGATATTCACACCCCTTCAATGACAGAATGGTCCTCCTGAAGATTTCGGGCGAACTGTAGGACTTACTGTTCATTATATCCTTGAAGTCTGCGGAAATAATTGAGCCACCCTGCCTGCTGGAAGATTTCATCCGCTGCTGGGTAGTGTTCCAGCAACGCCATGGTGGCAGGCTCATTTCGTAGGATAGATCTTCCCATGGCTATCGGCTTGGTAAGATACAACGTTGAGAGTGTGTATCAGCTTCTACAGAGTGAGTTTGAGCAACGTTTATGCAGGAATAGTGGTTAAATTCGGGGAAGGGTGGTGAATTAGGAATGACAGTGGTGAAATCGGGTGTAATGATGGTATGGATTTGATGTGTACTTCCCCTCCCATTAAGTGCGGTTAGTACTAATTGCACTTGAATGGTCATAATGACGTAGAACCTTTCTCATTAACTATAGCCTAACTGAATTACATAAAGTTTACATACCTCGTCTTACCGTTTGATTCATTCTGAAAACAACATGTCATGCCTGTCACTGGTAGTCCTATTATGGCGGCGACGTTTGAATTGTGTCGAGGATTTGCTGTCTAGGTGGTCGAACTATAATCTGAAGGCGTAAAAGATTGCTGATGGATGATGGTGGAAGACTGGTGTTTCGGCAACAGAGAAAGATGAAACAAGTGTTGTAGATGGAGAACTGCCGAGCAATGGTGTTTCAGCATGTGAAGAAAGTTAAAAGTGTTGAACGGTGGTGTTTTAGCATCGAAAGAAATCAAAAGTGCTGAACAGTGGTGTTTCAGCATCGGGAAAAAAAGATGAACAGTTGCTTGCAACGGTGTTTCAGCAATGGGAAAAAATGAAAAGTTGCTGGTAATGGTGTTTCAGCAACAGAAGGGAAAAGGCGAAACAATTGTTGGACGAAGTTGTTTCATCGATGAAAATGGTAAGGAAATGGCGGACTGGAGTGTTTGGGGAGTGAGAAGAATGAATAAGTGCTGAAGTGGTGTTTCAACATTGGGAAAGTGTTGAACAATGGTGTTTCAGCATCGGGAAAAATGATGAAGAGTTGTTGATAATAGAGTTTCAGCAACGGAAGGGAAAGGTCGAAACAAGTGCTGGACGGAGTTGTTTCGGCAATGAAAATGGTAAGGAAATGGTGGACTGGAGTGTTTGGGGAGTGAGAAGAATAAATAAGTGCTGAAAAATGGTGTTTTAGCATCCGAAAAGTGTTGAACAGTGGTGTTTCAGCATCGGGAAAAATGATGAAGAGTTGTTGATAATGGAGTTTCAGCAACGGAAGGGAAAGGTCGAAACAAGTGTTGGACGGAGTTGTTTCGACAATGAAAATGGTAAGGAAATGGCGGACTGGAGTGTTTGGGGAGTGAGAAGAATGAATAAGTTCTGAACAATGGTGTTTCAGCATCGGGAAAGTGTTGAACAGTGGTGTTTCAGCATCGGGAAAGTGCTGAACAGTGGTGTTTCAGCATCAGGAAAAATGATGAAGAGTTGCTGATAATGGAGTTTCAGCAATGGAAGGGAAAGGTCGAAACAAGTGCTGGATAGAGTTGTTTCAGCAATGAAAATGGTAAGGAAATGGTGGACTGGAGTGTTTGGGGAGTGAGAAGAATGAATAAGTGATGAACAATGGTGTTTCAACATCGGGAAAGCTTGTCTCCGTGAAGTAAGATCGTCCTCTCCTAGTGGCTGTGCTTCGATCGAGATTCTGCAAAAATCGACTGTAGCATGGTATTTCTTGACAGGGATTATTAGTAAATAAAATCTAATCTAATCTAATACTAAAGAAAATTAATCTTGAAAGAATTAAGTGCTAGTAGGGGTAGAAACCCCTTCAACAAAAAGAAAATGGGCGTCTGCCATGCAGGTGGCCTTAAAATCCTCTTTAGAAATAGGTCACTGGTACAGACGGAGCCGATGACCATTTACAAGTAACGGAGTTCTGGAGTCATCGATTGTGAGGAGCCTTACTGTTCCATTGGGGAAAACTATGTCTACTTCGTAAGGCCCAAGCCATATTGTATGCATCTTCCCTTGAAATTCTTTGAACCGGGAGTCATACAGTAGGGCCCAATTACCTTTTTGGAACTGCTTGTTCTTGATGTTTTTGTCATGCCATTTTGATATTTGCTGCTGAATTATGGTTGTTTGCTGAATGACATCTAGTATTTTCTCCTCTAGTTCATTGAGCTGCTGCAACCTGGCTGTCTGTGCATCGGTTAGATCAAGGTTGGCAGCTAAAGTAGTTCGTAAGGTTTTTATCTCAAATTCCACAGGAAAGACAACACTCTTTCCATAGACTAATTCATAGGGAGAAAATCCTGTAGTGTTTCTCCAGGTAGTTCTGTAGGCCCATAATGCTTCAAGGAGCCTGTGGGACCAATCCTTTCTACTTTCCTTCACTGTTTTTGTGAGAATGGCTTCTATTACTTTGTGTGTGCTTTCCACTTGTCCATTGGTTGGGGGTGGTATGCTGTAGTCATTCTCTGCTGAATATGATATTTCTGAAGGGTGGCTTTGAACCCATGAGAGTTGAAAGGAGGTCCTCCATCTGTAACTAATTCTTTTGGCATTCCAAATCTGGTGAAGATGTCTTTAAATAAGAAATCTATAACTTCTTCTTCAGTCGCTCTGTGGAGTGCCTTGGCTTCCACCCATTTAGTCATGTAGTATGTGCAGACCAGTATATAAACTTTTTGGTTGGATGAAGGGTTGATGGGTCCTATGAAGTCTAAGGCCCATATTTCAAATGGTTCAAGTACTACCTGGGGGTTTAATGGCATTTCATCTCTATGATTAGGTTGGCCTACTCTTTGGCAGCTATCACATGCCTTGACATATTTCTTGGCATCTTTGAAGAGTGAGGGCCAATAGTACCCCATCCTGAGAATTTTATATGATGTTCTTTTGTTAGCAAAATGCCCTCCATAAGGGCCATCATGACAAGCTTTCAATAGATCATACACCTCATCTTCCCGAACACACCTTCGGATTTCTTGATCAGGTCCTGTATGAAAAAGGTACCCACTTATCCAACTATATCGAGCACTTTGATGAACAATACTTTTTTTCTCTCGGTAGGATAGATGTGATGGAAACTTCCCTGCAACCAAGTAGTTAGGAATATCTACATACCAAGGTGAGTGAGCAGAAAATGCAAATAGATATTCATCAGGAAAGGAATCATCCACTGGGGTATCATCATCAGGTGTCAAACGGGAAAGGAAATCAGCAACTACATTCTCTTTTCCTGGTCTATCTACAATTGTGATATCAAATTCTTGCAATAACAGTAGCCATATGGTGACTCTAGCATTTGTGATAGGTTTATTCATTAAGTACTTGATAGTTGAGTGATCAATATGGACAAAAGTAGAATAGCCAGTAATTTAATGTCTAAATTTATTAATTTCATAGATAACTGCTAGGAATTCCTTCTCAGTGACTGTATAATTGAGTTCAGCAGGGGAATTCCTATAGATAACTATAGGAATTCCTTCTCAAACAGAGACTTCAGTACTAACACTCTTTCATGAAAACAATAATGTTGAAAATAATTAACTCTATCTGACAGAGAAAAAGGCTACCTAGTTCCTTCCTTTCTAAGCAGGAGCCTTAAGCCCTATCTCTGTTTAGCACACTTGTGAAGTTGAGGTTTATAGAGAACAGGATAGTCTGATCCCTTCCTTTCTGAGCAGGGATCCTTAACCCAGTTTTTGGCTAGCACACTTGCAGAAATAATGGAAGTCTACAGAGGACAGGATGTTTTGGTTCCTTCCTTTCTGAGCAGAAGCCCTTGACCCAATCCCTGGCTAGCACACTTTGCAGAAATAATGGAAATCTACAGAGAACAGGATGTTTTGGTTCCTTCCTTTCTGAGCAAGAACCCTTAACCCAATCCCTGGCTAGCACACTTGCAGAATTGAATGAAATCTACAGAAGACAAGGTGTTTTGATTCCTTCCTTTCTGAGCAGGAACCCTTAACCCAATCCCTGGCTAGCACACTTGCAGAATTAAATGAAATCTACAGAAGACAAGGTGTTTTGATTCCTTCCTTTCTGAGCAGGAACCCTTAACCCAAGTCTCTGGCTAACACACTTGCAGAATTAAGTGAAATCTACAGAGGACAGGATGTTCTGATTCCTTCCTATCTGAGCAGGAACCTTTAACCCTGTTTCTGGCTAGCCTCATAAAATCATCACACAAGATTGCTAATGAAAAGATTTACGAATTTCATTCAATAAACTAAGACAGAGTCAGTAGTGTTTCAGCAAATCGGAATCCATTAAAAACAATGTTTCAGCAAACGACAGTTAAATCAAAGCATAATAGAAACTGTATTAACACACTTCTAAACTAATGGGTGAATCTTGTGAAGAAGGTGGGCCCTCCCTTCTCACAAGATTCCCCTGAAACGAAAAATCTAGAGAAGGATACTCAAAGCAGTCTTATATTCATCTGTCGAAATATCACATTACAATTTGGAAAATAGAATATGTCCCACTTCTCTGGAGTTGCTTCAATACATAAAACTTGGATCCCTCGAATGATGATTTCCTCTTATTTAAAGAGGAAATCCCTTCAATACAATAATTACAATGCATATTTGAGTCCTATCCGTAGTCGGATCTACTTTCTAAACCAGCACAGGATGTCCTAGTCTCACGCAACAGAATGCTATTACAGGAGTTGAATGAGGTATTGTTGTTACAACTGGTGTAACAGCTTCTTCCCTTTGTTGTTGATGGTGTTTCAGCATCGCAATTCGCAGGGTGTTTCAGCCACGTGAATTGCGTTCTAACTTCGGCAGTCCTGTGTAGGAGCGACGGTTATAGCTTGTTGACTGCTGACTGTAACGACTTCCTTGTGTTTCAGCATCGTCGGTTCTGGCGGTTTCCTCTGTGTTTCAGCATCTACAACTCTGGACTGTGTAACAGCTCCGTGTTTCAGCATCTGCGACCTCGGACTATAAGGCAGCTCCGTGTTTCAGCATCTGTGACCTCAGATTGAATAATAGCTCTGTGTTTCAGCATCTGCGACCTCGGACTGTGTAGCAGCTCTGTGTTTCAGCATATACGAGTCCGAGCTGTGTAACAGTTATGTGTTTCATCATCTGCGACCTGGACTGTGTTTCAGCAACAGGCTTCAAATGCTAGTCTGCAGTCTAATCAATGGTTAAGTACAAAAGTGATGTAAAATGTTATGCAAAACAGATTAAACGTATAGTATTGAGAAGAGATGTTATATACCTTTGGAATGATCAGATGAAGTGATAGTATGAGTCTAAATACAGGTGATCAAGGGTATAATAGTGGAAAAAAGTATAGGCAAAAAGGTACATTGTGTGGTCCTAACATCTACAAATTAATAAAAATAAGTTTTTGTGGTTTTCTCCCATAAGGGTTTCCATGTTAAATATTATGTCTACTAGTTATTATATTTATGTTATTTCATCATTATAGTTTATGATTGTTAAAAAGAAAAATACATTCTTATACTGATTTTCTCCCCATCGTCTCAATATAAGTGTGTTCTCAAATTTACCAACTCTAAGTTATGTGTGGCATAATGTGTTTCATGTTCCTTGAATTTTCAGGACTCATAACAAATTGCATGTCCATTTTTCATAAGTAATCCACCAATTTTTTCCTTCCATTCATCTATGCACACAATGAAATATTCATCTAGATCTGCAAACTTTAAAATAGGTGTAGTGGTTAGTAAATCCTTTAAACGTTGGAAGTTTTCTTCACGCTCAGAAATCTATTCAAATTTTACTCCTTTATTTTGTAAATGTGATATTGGGTGTCCAATCTTGTATAATCCCACAATGAATTTCCTATAGTATCTAGCTAGACCAATAAATTATTTAACCTGTGAAATGTTTTTTGGGTTTGACTAATTATGGATTTCCTCAATCTTTTCTCAATCCACTACTATACCATCCTCTGAAACAATGTGACCCAAATAATGGATATGATTTTGATAGAATGTGAATTTTCTCAAATTTTCATACTATTGGTTCTCTCTCAACACTAGTAGAACCATCCTCAATTTTTTTCTCATGCTAATCTTCTATCTTATAATAGATAAGAATATCATCCAAGAATACAATGAAAAACTTGTCTAGGAAATCTATGAACACTACATTCATCAGACACATAAATGTAGTTAGTGGATTTGTCCACCCAAAAGGCACCACCACAAATTCATAGTGTCCATACCTTGTATGAAATATTTTTTTGCTAGTGTCTTTTTCTTTGATTATCACTTGATGATAGTTATACCTCAAGTCAATCTTGGATAACATTGTTTCTCTGTTCAGTTGATAAAAAATATCATAAATCCTTGGAAAAGGATATTTATTCTTGACTATAACCTTGATCAACTACCTGAAGTCAATGCATAACATAAATGTTCCATTTTTTTTCTTGAAAAAAACAATTGGGGCACCCCAAGGGGAAACACTTGGGCACATGTACCCTTTCTTTAACAACCCTTGTAGATGAATTTGAAACACTTTTATCCCTAGTGTTCTCATTTTGTAGGGAGTTTTGGACACTGGGGAAACTCCAAGCATTAATTCAATAAAGAAATCTATATTCCTCTTTGGTTGAAATCCTAGAAGCTCCTCAAATACATCTTCAAACTCTCTCAAGACAACATAATATTAAATACTTGTCTCTTTATCCTTGATTGGTTCATCCATATGGAATGTATATATTTGAGACCCTTTTCTAAAACTTATTTTCAACTACAATGTTGAAATATATCAGATATATATATATACATTTTAATACCTTGCATTGTCCTTGAAATCCATTCCTCGTCAAGACATGTGAAAGCCTTTTTATAACAATCTAAAATAACAAGATTCTTTTCTATCCAATCCATACCAATGAAATAGTGATAAGACCCAAGCAATATGATGTTCAAATATGCCTTGGTGTTAATTCCATTCATGTTTATATTGAATTGTTTAACAAGATCATTAATTCTTCTCTTGGTTCCAATATCTAGTTGAACTAACCAAGACTTTTCATGCTTAGATTTTTTCAATTTAAATATTCCAACTAGATTTCGATCTATATAGGTATAACTAGCTCAAGAATCAATCAAAATAGTTATGGGATGATTGTCAATATTACCTTCCTCTTAAATGATGTGGGATATATCAATTAAATTTTGATTTCATGTATCTCTCATTCTGCAAGAATGTCCATGTAATAATTGTTGTTAGAATTAAGCATGTTGAAAAATATTTATGAAATAGATTATAGGTTATTGTTCAAATCAATTTATTAAGAACAAAATTTACCAAATCATAATATGATTCCTTAACCAAATTATTCTCTGAAACAACTTTTCAATGAATGTATTCATTCCTTATTCTTAGTTCTGAGAAGAAAGTTACAACACCCACATGTTGCAGTTTCCACTTTCTTACTACTATATAATTAATTTATTATTTTATAAGAAAATTTTATCACACAATTAAAAATTATTTGAAGATATATATTTTCTCCTACTCAATACCTTTCCAATGACTATTCAATTTCTCAATTCTAATCTTTGAGCTGAAAGTTATGGTCCAGAGAATTTTTTACTGTTTTTCAAATTTTATCGTTGTATGCTACAAGTGTCTTCTTTATCCTTGAGCACATTTTTACATATGCATATAGAAAATCTAGCTCCGTGTATGTATTTAATGGATCACATGATTTCCATATACTACTTATGTTCCCCAAACTAACTTCTAAGTAAATATTTATTTCCTTCGGAAGTAAACTGGTCCCAAGATTTTACCTTAAGTGTTTCAACTGTAACTTTCTTATATGATCTCTATTTTTCACCTAGAGTAGCTCATTGGATAGCTCTCCCCAAGTTATTCTATTTAAGTTTTATTAATAAAGTGTACCTTGGTAGAATCTATTTTTGTCAGTTTTTATTGCCTAAAAACATCATTTGGGGCCTCAAAATCACCCTGCAAGTTAATGACTTTCAAAAACCCAAAAAACTCACAGAAATTGGATTGTTTTTAGTGTTTTAAAATTCCTTTAATCTGATCCATTGTTCTCAAATAAGAAGAAATATACATACAATTCATCCAATCTCCATCGATGATCAAAGATTGGATATTTCTTATTGTAAACCAAACTTTTCCATCGATCTCCTTGACACCTGATCATCGACCATCAACCATTAGTCATTTCTATCTGTAAACCCAAACATTTCCCATGAATATCACTAATCTTAGACCATTGGTGAATTCCTTTGAATACCAACTTAGTTACAATTTCACTGAACCATGATCATCGACCATCGACCATCTCTTATCCACATGTAAAACAAGATGACATGGCATGAAAGATAGATTCTCATGTGGCATGATAGATCATCTTGAGGTGTCTAGTTGGTTGACATAGCATGAAAAATTAACATTGATGTCGAATGACACATCATCACCCTATTTTCCTTCATTGACAATCGACCATTTCTCTTGGAAAAACATTAAAAAATTGCTAAATATGTCGATGCCCAATCATCAATCATCAACAATCAGATATTTTATTTAAAAAAATTAATCCCCTCACAAATCCCATCGATCCCTGATCATAGAACATCGATGATCAAATATTTCTCTTATATGAATCAAACTCATCACCAAACTCATCGATTCAACCATCGACCATCAAAAAATTATTTTGGAAAAACTCAACACTTGGGAATTTTGTCCCAATTCCTCAATGAATATATGTTTTGGTTCAAACCCCCCTTCCCTCTTGGGTATTCGATGACCTCTCGGTCTTTGATATTCAAATTCCTAAGCAAAATTATCTCTTTGGGACTTCAATAGACCTAGAAAAACTAATATACACACAAGTCCATCTGATGTTGCCTGAAGGTCTAGGTTACCCATGATACTTCTCTTCGACACTTGGAAACACCATCCTTGCGAATGTTATCCCCACAGTATACTCTTCCTCTTATGTGACCACAGGCTATGAATGTGGGTCATATCTCCTATAACTTCGGGCTTTGGAAATATTGTGATCTCCGCCTTTGTTTCCTTTCAAAACTCTTTCCTCTGAATTTGTGGATCTCTACCACATGTCCCCCTAGATTTGACAGTCTAGCTATACTCCAAGTTTTGTGACTTCATGAAATTTCACCTACTTCACATGTAACTTCTCCAGACCTCTAAATCCCATACTTTCTAATCCTTTGCCATGTGTCTCCTCACAACCAATGGTTAGGATTCGTTTCACAACTTCACAACTTCAGCGATCCCACTTCTCAACACTCTGAAATCCAAAGTGTCAAAACACTTCATGGATATCTTCCATGAAACTCTCCCAGATCTAATAGTATGGAATGATCCCATTCCCTCCTATATGGATCTTACTTGATAACCTCGAGAAACCTTAAAGGAATCCTTCCTTTGAGTATTTCTGGCCTCTCTTCCTCTTGACCTTATTCCTCCTTGAACTTTTTCCTCCTAAGAATTATTTCTTTGACACTTAGTCGAATTTACACTTGTGAATGCCTTGCAACAGGTCCTCCTTCACAACACTCTGAACTTGTTCAGAATGACTCCTTCGATTCCCATCTAAGTATTGACTATGCACACACCTTCAAGCTATCTCTCTAGAAATTTCTGAGTCAAAATAGACTCTATTAGTGCACGCCTTGTTAACACTATGCACTCCTTTCATACATAAGTTTCACATTATCTCTTTTGAGCTTATGATTCAAAACAAACTCTGTCAACACACTCGTTGCAAACACTATGCACACTTGCACTTGCGCATAGAAGAGAAACAATTGAAACTTATTTAAATCTTCACAGATTCATACATTCAACCATGTAAATGCATTCATAAACACAAGAACAAGAAATAACAGAGAATTGCAAATAAATAGAAAGTCTACCATTCATTCATTCAAATAGACACAACAACACTAGACAT
Source organism: Picea engelmannii (assembly GCA_009831015.1). Classification (NCBI taxonomy): domain Eukaryota; kingdom Viridiplantae; phylum Streptophyta; class Pinopsida; order Pinales; family Pinaceae; genus Picea; species Picea engelmannii. The sequence goes on along the minus strand of ML784364.1, from coordinate 821,127 downwards.
TTGGGACAACGCTCCTCTATTACCTTCATTCAACTGAGATATACATGTGTTCATAAATTGCTTCTCAGTATCTCTCAACTCTTAGCTACAATGGAAACAACTAACAAAAAACTAGAATGCCAACAACAACTATCCACCTTCAACAACATCATTTGGGCAACAATACATAGATTTATACAAGAGGGCCCTTAAAGTCTTTTCCTCCACTACTCTAGAGCTATCCTATCGAAAGAAAATCTTTCAACTACTAGAATTTATTACAATAAATATTTGTGACAGACAGATAAGATCGAACACATCGAATTTGTACTGCACACAACTTCGTTAAAATAAAATACATTCTCCAATGATCTCATGTGATCGTATAGATCCAAAAAATTAAATATGTTCATAAATTCCATTCCCTTTCAAAATATTTGCGTGATACACCTCCCTTAAAACATAAAGATTCCCTTCAAAATGTGCTCTAGGCGTTTAGTTGTCTTTCAGTCATGCTTTGCTAGCGATGTTCCTGCATCATTTTTTTGATCTTCCATCTAAAATAACCTTGGTCATTTGTTTACTCAAACCTCCCAATAACCAAAAATTAATCCAGACCATCAATATTGTAACCTTTCCAAACTTTGAAAACATTATAAGTTTTTGAATTTATCAAAATGAATCTTGATCGTTGATCTTGAGATCAAATGCAGTCTCAGACATCAATTCACTGAATTCTACCCAGTTCCCCAACGACCATTAACACACAAAATTTAACCATGTAGGTCGAATTTAACTTTTTAAATCGACTGATTGATGACATTAAAATTTTTAGAAATTTATGAGGAAACTGAATCTCAAATTTTCCCATGAACTTGGGGATTTCATTAGGATTCTCTACCATTTTCCCTCAAATTCATTCAGACTGAAGTTTGTAGGAGAGAACTGACCCAAATTCACATTGTTTCTTGGGCCATATAGGTCCAATGTTGAACTTAAGCTCCAATACCAATCTCTAATGTACCCATCCCCCATTTGGGTCGCATCACTAATAAAACAATCTTATAAAATTTCTACTACCAATTCTAAATGTGGAAATAACACATATCATGACATTCAAGCTCATTGAGTTATCCATTATAAATAAAAATTAAATTCAAATACTCTTACTATGCACAAAAAAAAACTAAATGAATACAACATCATTCAACCTTAAAATATATATTTTAACGCATCTTTCTTCTCACATCAAGAAATAATAAAAAAGATAACTTACAGTAAAATGTGCAACAACTATATCAACATTTAATATGTATATAAAAAAATAAGAACACTTATTTTAAGAAATATGTGCAACCGACTGTAGAGGATGAAAATTCCTCCACACCGTAGACTTGGTGTTATAGTTATCAACAACAATTCACCCTTGATTTGGGGCTATGAATCCACAAGAGACGGTGGTCCCTACATCTAGCTAATGTCACCCTCTCGCAACAAAATATCACAACTAATTCCATTCCACCAAATATCTTCCCCACAACTTTCACAACCCAAAGGATGGAATACCCCTTCATAGATCATATTCCCTCAGGAATTTCCACTCCCATATATAATTTCTATCATAGGATGGAGAGGAAATCTCTCAGCCAATGTAGTGTCCCCAAGGCTGAGCCCCATTACAGATCATGTTATATGCAAAGAATTGTAAATATGTTCTATAGGATGGTGATCCATGTTTTGTATAAGCTGTAGGCTTATGAGTTTTGTTAGGCCAGGGAGCCTAAGTGTTGAAGGCCAGGAGCCTGTGATATACTTGTATGTATGCAGGTCAATTAATAAAATATAAATACTGCCAGTGCAGACTGACCACGATGAAAGAGTGATGGGGGACTGAGCGTCCACGGAAGGGGCAAGGAACTAGGGGCTGGAAGGTGGGAAAAGGGATTAGTAAGGAGCCTAGGGGCTAAGCCTAGGGGGCTTAGGCCTGGAATAATATTTTATTATTATTCCTAAAAAAAAATCCATGTGCACATTATTTTATCCTAGGTCCTTTTGAAGGACCCGTGATTCCCCAAGTGGTGGGAGGAAGGCATACGAATGGAATGCATGCAGTTCCCGGGGTGAAAAGTGTCAACCCTGGTGCATGCAAATATAAGCCTTGGACTAAAACGTGGGGGGAGGATCCTCCATTCGGAACCGAATCTCTGTGCGTGGAAGGTATGACCTCTGGGGGATTTCCTGATTCATCTCTGAAACCGTTAGCCGTGTTTGCCGGAGGAAAACCATGTAATACCCTGTCTGGAGCTATGAGTCTGTGTCTGTTCTAGTAAACCCAGAAACGCATTCCTGAACCCGAATTCTCTGTGCTGGACTCAAGTGGAAGCATCCTGTGATTGTATGGGAAAACTGAGCTATCCTGTGCGTGAAGCTTGCTCTGAAATCATCACCGTGAGATCATCCTGTGATTGCCGAGCCATTGTTGGAAGCATTTGTCTGTGTTTCCTGTGGATTGCTGTGACCACGCAGTGTTGGACTGCGTGAGGCTTGTTGGCCTATGAGCGACTCCTCGAGGTGAGAGAGTGCGCAGAGGGAGAAGAGGACTCCTGGAAGGAACCCCTGTAGCTGCCATAGAGCCCAGAGAATTCTGGTCCGGTCTATTCCTGTAACCCAAGGTAAGGGAGACTGGTAGCCGAAGGATTGTCTAGGTGACAGAGAAGGTGCACTATCCTAGGGTGGAACAGGCATGTGGGGAATGCGGGTCTGTGGGCAGTGAGCGTGGGAGATTCCTGGGAGAACTACTTCCTGGTGAATGTGAATGTGTCATGTTCCCTGTAACCTCAGCCTGAGTCTAGATTCCTTGTCCTGGGGTGGAGCTCGGTCCCAGCTCGGGGGTGACCTACTGTTGAGCTGATGAACAGTGTGGTCTAAGGCTGGGAGGTTCGTGGAAGGCCTGCACTTGGTTGGTGATTTCTCTAGTCGATAAAAGATAAGTATTGAAATATGGTTTATTACATTTGAACCTGACTGTGCTGTTTTGTATCATGTTTTCCAATGTGTAAATGAATTAATGATGAATGCTATGGAAAATTTAATTATAGAAGTACCCAGATATATTTTCACTCTGTAATTTAAGTGTGTTTAATTGTGTTTAAATGCATTTGCTTATAATTCCATGTAAGGAATGGTAAACTGTGAGGTTGGGAAACCTGGGTAGTGAAAAGGGTACACTACAAGTTGGTATCAAAGCAATTGGTACACTACAAATTGGTATCAGAGCAATTGGTACACTACAAATTGGTATCAGAGCCAAGGTTTCGACACTGAGCCTAGATGGGCCAATGGAGTGGTCTTTGGACCGAAAATGTGAGGAGAAAATGGGCCTGGAATGGCCAATTTCGGACGTTGGTTTGTTTCAATGTGTCAAGTAGTTGCTTGACCACGTTTATAAGCTCAGGAGGTTTAGAGATGCTGTGAAATTGCAACTGGTATGGTCTACGACCACAGGCAGACAGGTTTCTACACTGATGGTGTGAGAACTGTCGGATCTGTTCGGGAGGGAAGGCAAACCCTTGTAACCGTCAGATCTGGAGAACGAGCACAAGATTCAAAACTTTCGAATGCTACAAAGGAGTTTAACTCGGGAGGATCGTGAGTCGTATGATCCCTGTGGTTTACCTGTCAACCGTTCAAGTTGACAGAAGTTGCGCAGGACTTAAGTCCTCATGGGTAGAGGAGAAGTCCCGAAGAAGCGTCGGGATATTAGAACTCAAGAGAATCGAGACCCTGTGATTCTCAAAAACCCGAGGAGGGATCATAGCCATAAATATCGGGAGGACACGTGTCAGAATCTTGGAGGGATTCGGAACTCAGAGAATTGGAATTCTCGAGCACGTAGAAATCTTGTCACACAAAATCGCGATCCGCGAATTCGCGATAAGATCCGGACCGTTCATTTAGTGGACACGTGGCAGAGATCTGCACCATCAGGAAAGTCCCGACAAGGAGTAAATCCACCGGTGATTGAGGTTCATTGGAAAAGTCCCGATAGAAGGTCATTCATCGGAAATTGAGATTTGAGAATTCGAAAATCGGGAAATCGGGAACCCCGGTGACGAGTGAGCCATACACTTTGAAACCCCGAACCCCGAGAACCTGACAAAAGCGTATGACTGTGGTCATATGAACAAGGGTCACATGGACCTGACTTGATCGCGAAGGGGTAAAGTGAAAGACGCGTTGGTATATCGGGAATCGGGAATCGGAGATTCCAGAGGCAAAGGATTGGTGCATGGGAAAATCGCAATACGCGATTTCCCGATAAGGCTTAGGTGTGTGGGGCCACACCGACTGTCAGGAGGACAGGTGGTGGAATTATAACAACAGGAGGAAGGCCTGTTTGACCAGTCAACGACTGGGACCCATCGGAGATTCCGTGAGCGTATGAGAATGATATTGAAATCGCCGAAACCCCGATGAGTGGTTTGATTAAGGTCATATAGTATGGTTGTATG
>ML784364.1:778097-807799 GCA_009831015.1 Picea engelmannii | reverse complement strand
GAGTTGGGTATATCTCAGCTGTGTTTGGAGTGGTAGCTCAGCCGTGGAGGCGAGCTGAGACGTTAGTTTATCTCTGGTGCTTGTGTGGCCCCTTTGCGGCTCGGGGGGCTAAGGGGGAAGAAGAGTACCCCTAGCGTTTGGCTAGGAGGTACCGGTGAGTTTTCTTTGGTCGGCAAGCAGAAGCGGCACAGCACGAGGGAAGCAGCACAGCGCGAGGGACATCTCCGAAGCGGGCGAGTGGCAACGGTATGATTTTAATGGTGAAGTAGAAAGCAGTTTTATATTCGGCAAAAATTATTGTTATTGGTGATAAAAAAATTTCTATTGTACCTCGCTATTCCTAGAAATAACGAAGGGGTCATTACATATGGTATCAGAGCCGGTTCGACCCACGACTTGGGGTTCGCTACGGCTTTCGTTGACATGAGTGAGTTTTTATTATACCATTGTTGATTGACTAGATTGTGTGCGTGCGCAATAATCTTGGTTAGAGGACGCCACGGAGGCAGACGCCGGGGTTTTAATCTGGGCTTGATCTGTGTTTTTATTGTCATTGGGGCGTTTCGTTTCTTTGATTGGTTCGGCTTTTCGTTTTTCCTTTTTGGACAAATCGTTGGCATGGTGGTTATGGTCATGGTTGCTGCAGTCCGTGTCTGTATTTTGTTGAGTGTCTTTTGACATGCATTGTAGTTAGGGTTTGGGTTTAATAAACATGTGTAAACTCTCCCCCACTTGGACCCCTTCCCTATCTTGTGGAAAATTACCCACCAAATATCCATCCATTTTCCATTAGTATATAGTTACACATTTTATTCATTATATTCAATTGACATCATTTACATATTACTGTTGGAATATTGGTTGTTGCCATTGATGTCAACCCTAGTCATGGGTTTTTGACCGCAAGATTGATGAAGGTATTTGGACATGAAGGAAAATGAACATGCATATAAAACACCCATGGATGGATAGTATACATCATTTTGTTTTTGGTGGTATGTGGAACTTCACATGGATTCTCATGGTTGAGGAGAAATGAATTTTTGAAGATGACAAAGTGAATTGAAGAAGGAAGTACATGTAGGCCCTGAAGATAATTAAAGAAAAGAATTACAAAATAAGAAAGTGTCAGGTCGGCCCTAATGTTAAAATGAAGTGACATAAATGGTATAAATAAATATCATTATACATTCATTTCATACAAAAGTCAAATTTCATAGGAAATCAGAAGTAAAGAAGGTCGGATTTCAAGGGAGGATGAAGTCTTTTGGTGATGTGTTCTAAGGTATGTTATTTTCAGGTCATCTTACCATTTTTTCTATAACTTTTTTTATAGAACGATTCAGATGGTGAAATTGCTATGTTATTGAGAATACATATCAAGGTGCCTATGGTAAAAGTTTCATCTCTTTATTCTCTATAATTATGGAGAGACACTCTGTGGAAGATAGGGTTTTTGACCAGTCCTAAAGCTAGTCAATAAACAGGTGTTCCGGGTAAAACTGTCATAACATCTTCAACGAGAATCCAAATGACATGGGAAAAATTTCATTGGAAAGAGTATAGACTTTAGTTTCTTATCTGTGAGTTTCTGAATTGGATGTTAATATTGAGTGTGGGGAATTCTATACAAGTTTGGTCTCCTGAATAAACTAGAATTGAACAAGGTATAACATTCTCTCTATAACTTATTTTTGGGGAGGATTCAAGGAGTGAAACTTGGAGAAGTTTCATAGAATAAACTAAATAATATTATCTACAGGATCAAAGTATTCCAAGAATTGAATAATTGTAGAAATTGAAGAAGTCTCAAGAAGCTTTATTAGGTTCTATGTGATGGTTGGTTGATGGTGATGATTTAATGTGAAGTTTTATTATCTCTCATATATTCTTGGGTAGAAGGAAGGGGCAAGTATGGAGATTTCAACTCTCTCTTTATATTGGAGGATTGTATCTTCCTCTTGGAGTTTTATCCCTCCCTTTACACTTGGAAGTTGTAGCTACCTTTGGAAGCCATTACTTCCCTTGAACAATAACTATTGATTATTTCTCATATATTATGCATGATGTATTGTGGTGTATTGGTGTAACTCTTATACTATTGTTCATTTCTCATTGGATATAATTGAATGGTTTAAGTATAAGTTGATTTTTTTTTTAAATTTTACTTGATACTATTTCACCCCCCTCTCAGTATCAACAATTGGTATTAGAGAAGGTTTCCTTCATAATAGTTTAACCACTGGAAGGAAAATCCTAAGCACAGATGGATGACCATGAGTGCATTTCAAATGGTATTCAAAAATTTGATGGAAGAAATTATGCATACTGGAGTGATAGAGTGAAAAATTACCTAACGGCTTTGGGAGTAGACATTTGGTACTCTGTTGTAAATGGCTATGTAATCCCAAATAATGTTCCAACCAATCCAAATGAGAAGAGTCTTATGAGTTGTAATTCAAAAACCAAACATGTTATTCTAGCAGCATTGGCACCAACCATTGCTAGCAAAGTGATGGGTTGTATCACTGCTAAGGATGTATGGGACAAACTCAAGAGCATCTACGAAGGTGATCCAAAAGCTAAGAAGGTCAAGCTTCAACTACATAGAGCAGAACTTAAAAATTTGAAGTTGAATGAAAAGTAATATATTGCAACCTATTTTCTTAGAGCTGATGAAGTTGTTAATGCTATCATAGGATTAGGAGAAGAGATCGATGAATCATTGGTTGTACAAAAAGTGTTCAGATCACTTCTCTTGAAGTATGATGAAAAGGTCTCCACCATTGAAGAAACTAGGGACTTGACCAAAATGATAATAGATGATTACATCGATATCTTATAGCATATGAAATAAGAATAGGTACAGAAAGTGACCAGCCAAACAATGAAGCAGCCTTTAAAGCCATAAAGAAGAAAAAAGACAAGGATAATGACCTTGATGAATAAATAGAAAATTTTGTAAGAAGGTTCTAGAAGGGAAGTGGAAGATACAAAGGTAAGTTTCCTCTCAAATGCTTTAACTATGGTAGAATAGGAAATATTGTTGAAAACCGCTACTATAAAAAGAGAAGTCTCAACAATAAAAAGAGCTTCTAATCCAAGGATGATGACATCTCCTCAGATGAGAGTGATGAAGAAGATAATGATGGAGGAGAAATCCTCTTCATAACCCAAGAAACCCAGGATGATGATCACAAGAATTCTAAAGAAGAAGGAATCATTTGTGAAGAATATTTAGATGAAGAGACCAACCTTGATTCCTTTTGGGGATACAAAGACAATGTATAGAGTGAACAAGAAGATGAGAATCTTGAAAAGTTGAAGTATGTTGAAACTGAAAATAGAAACCTTAGAAACAAAAACATAATACTAAAAAGTGAATTGAGTAGTTGTGAAGAAGAGAATTGCAATCTTGAAAAGACCATTAATAGATTAAAGAAACAATTAGAAGATTATGAGAAACTGAAAGAGGAATTGGATCACACAAAAGGGGAGCTCCTATTGACAACAAAAAAGTTGAAAAAGTTTGAAAAAAAGCACTGAAAAATTAGATGAGATCCTTAACAGTTAAAGATCTCCAAACGAGAAGACATGACTAGGATACAATGATAGTTTGAAGACAACAAAAAAAGAAAAGGAAGTTGAAAATGATGAAACCAACACTCCAGAACAAGTTGAACAACAAGATAGAAGAATAGAATTTAGAAGGAATGAGACATCAAGAAGATCCTCTCCCATCAGGTATGAAAGAAATCATTATGAAGGAAACTACAAAAGAATAGATCATGAACCCAGGGACCACACCAAAAAGAATATCACTTATGCCCAAGTATCAAAATTTATTTCTTGGACATTGTTATACTTGTGGAAATTTTGGACACAAGGAAATCAATTGTAGAATCAATGAAAGGAATAACTATGCAAGTTACATGGATGGTGAAAATAGTAGATATGGAAATGTTCATAGACCTGTCAACATAAATTATAATCCATTTGACCGATTAATGGATCAAAATATTGTATGTTACAAGTGCAATAATCTTGGTCACAAAGCACGAGATTGTAGAGATATGAAGGAAGATAATCGTATACCAAAAGTTTGCATACCAACTACAACATGGAAAAGGAAAGAAATTCCACACAATGAAAATTGTCGAATAGCATTGGTCGCTAAAGAATGCAAAGAAGAAGATGAATGGTTCATAGACAGTGGGCGATCATCTCATATGACCAGATATCAAAGAAAATTTGTCATCTTGAAGAAAATGGGTGGAAATGTTGCATTCAGAGATGACTCATCTACCAAAATACTTGGAAAAGGAACTGTAAAGCTTGGAAGTGAAAATGTAAAGGAAAGAAAAGTCCTATTGGTTGAAGACTTGAAGCATAATCTACTCAGTGTTAGTAAAATGTGTGATCAAAGATACACTCTTACGTTTGACTCCCGAAAATGTAAAATCAGAGAAAATAACTCAGGAATATTAGTTGAAACTGCAACAAGAAGACCTGACAACATATACATCCTAGACATGAAGAAAAGAGAGAAGATAGAAGCCACAGAAAAGGATTCCAAGGAAGAAAAAATCCCAAAGACCAAAAACAAGGATGAAGTATTATTGAGTGCCACATGTTTAGGGGGAGCATCCCCAAAGAAGAGAGTTACCTTTTTCCATTAAACTCAGGGGGAGAATCCCTACCCTTTTCCATTGCTGTCAAAGGGGGAGATAAATTGAGATCATGATGATAGGGGGAGCATGAGTGTTTCCAACAATGACAAAGGGGGAGATTGTTGGAATATTGGTTGTTTTCATTGATGTCAACCCTAGTCATATGTTTTGGACCGCAAGATTGATGAAGGTATTTGGACATGAAGGACAATGCACATGCATATACAAAACCCATGGATGGATAGTATACATCATGTTGTTTTTATTGGTATGTGACACGTCGTGTGGATCCTCATGGTTGAGGAGAAATGGATTTTTTAAGATGACAAAGTGAATGGAAGAAGGAAGTACATGTAGGCCCTTAAGATAATTAAAGAAAAGAATTACGAAATAAGAAAGTGTTAGGTCAGCCCTAATGTTAAAAGGAAGTGACATAAATGGTATAAATAAATATCATTATACATTCATTTGATATACAAGTCGAATTTCAGAGGAAATAATAAGTAAAGAAGGTCGGATTTCAAGGGAGGATCAAGTCGTTTGGTGATGTGTTCTAAGGTATGTTATTTTTAGGTCATCTTACCATTTTTTCTATAACGTTTTTTCTAGAATGATTCAGATGGTGAAATTTCTATGGTATTGAGAATACATATCAAGGTACCTATGGTAAAAGTTTCATCTCTTGATTCACTATAATTATAGAGATACATTCTCTAGAAGATAGGGTTTTTGACGAGTCCTAAAGCTAGTCAATAAACAGGTGTTCTGGGTACAATAGTCATAACTTATTCATAGAGAATCCAAATGAGATGGGACAAATTGCATTGGAAATATTACAGACTTTAGTTTCTTGTGTGCGCGTTTCAGAATTAGATGTTAAATATTGAGCACGGGGCATTCTGTACAAGTTCGGTCTCCTGAATAAACCATAATTGAACAAGGTCTACCATTCTCTCTATAACTTATTTTTGGGGAGGATTCAAGGAGTGAAACTTGGAGAAGTTTCAGAGAATAAATTGAATAATATTATCTACAGGATCAAATTATTCCATGAATTGAATAATTGTAGAAATTGAAGAAGTATCAAGAAGCATTATCAGGTTCTATGTGATGGTTGGTTGATGGTGATGATTTAATGTGAAGTTTTATTATCTCTCATATATTCTTGGGAAAAAGGAAGGGGAAAGGATGGAGAGTTCAAATCTCTCTTGATATTGGATGATTGTATATTCCTCTTGGAGGTTTATCCCTCCCTTTACTCTTGGAAGTTGTAGCTACCTTTGGAGGTCATTACTTCCCTTGAACAATAACTATTGATTATTTCTCATATATTGTGCATGGTGTATTGTGGTTTATTGGTGTAACTCTTATACTATTTTTCATTGCTCATTGGATATAATTAAATGGTTTAGGTATAAGTTGAAAAAGGTTTTAAATTGTACTTGATATTGATTCACCCCCCTCTCAGTATCAACAATTACATCACTTTTACTCTCGACCATACATCACAATTATGATATACATCACTAGTCTAGGATTTGAAAATTTGGGTGTTACATACCTACATGTACACAAATAGAAATTCACATGTTACATGAATTTTATAGTAGTGTTATAAGTGATTTGGATCATTAATATTTTATTTATTTAATACTTAAGCATGTAAACATACATAAAAAGTAATAAAATAAACCGACATAGACTCACCTTAATCTATTTTTTTTTAAGGATCATGAGAATTGCTTCACAATAATTTCAATTATTCTTGAGTTTATTTATTTATTTTTGTAATCCATCTCAATTTTAAATTAAGATATTTCAAACCTTAATCTATGTCATACACATGTTTGAAATATCATTCAATACCTTCAATTTAATTAACAAAATAAGATAGAAATGATTTTTCTTGATTCTTTGTGTAGGGAGTTTTTTGAATTATCAATAAGAGGTACATCATGAATATCATCATAGTTCTCATCCATAGGTGCATCATTATCCATGTAAAAAATGGTGTCATTGATAAACCCAATTATCCATTTATTCTTAATAAAACCAATATCATTTAATAAACTTCAACACCATCCCTTCACCATCGACACTAAAACATGTTTCCAATTATTAGCAAGGGGTAATATTCATTTCCCCTTCTAGGTACCCATTTTATAAAAAATATTTTATAATTGTTAGCATGCCAAATAAAAAATATTTTATAATTGTTAGCATGCCAAGTTATCTTATCTATAAGCACTTACATTTATTATAAAGGGGAATAACATCCCCATCATTAATATCAAGACAAGACATTTGAGATTATTTCTAGATGGTATGACAATTCCTACTATGTGCAAAATTATGATGTTCATGAAGATCAATATCAAACTACAAGATCCAAGGATTATTTGATTAATTTCTCCATATAATCCACCCATCCTGATGTAAAAATACCTAAGATAGTGTTATTTGACATAGTTTTATATTTCAACAAAATATTAAAACATATAATCAATGGTACAATAAGCATTCATTCAAAAATACGCATATAGAACAGTTAAAGAGTATTTACAAAATTTACCCAGATTTAATTTCAATTATGGCGATAATATTGTTGAGTTCAACAATAAGGTGAAAATTTAGGATGATTATTATGTAACATAATTCCAACTATTTAGACCAAAAAAGATGGTTTCTTTCTCATGGGTACTTTTAAAAGATATAAAATATAGGTAATGTGAATGTTGATGGTATAAGAGAATCATCTATTTTCATCCCAAGGTAATTTTTTTTTTAAATTATCTTATCGATGACAGGTCTATATAATGAAAATTGACTTTTTAAAATGATATCATGCACCAAGATAGATTGAGTAATCAACTTCAATAACATTCAATAAGAAATTTCATGAACTTGGGGTGGAATAAGTGATTCTAATTAGGGAAAATATATATATATATATATATATATATATATATATATATATATATTTATATTTATGCAATTTGATAGCTTTTCAATTCCAAAATTGATTTGTTTCTTCAAACATGGGTCCAAATGTCATATTTTGACCCTAAATACTATAGTATATAACATTGTTTTAGAAAGTTCTTAGTAACAAAAGAATTTATATTAGATTAGTTCTCACAAGGGCATTATTTTGTTTCTAATTGAAATTTGATTTCATAATTGTTGGGAGATTGTAACTCATCGAATTGGCTACATATTAGTCTTGTTATCAGAGATAAGTAAATGAGATATAGTAATTCAACCATGGGAATTTATATAAAGAGAGAATGTCATCAAGAACTGTAGGATATAAATTAACAAATATAAGAGGATAAAGAATAGTTGAGGAACGAAGTCCAAAAGTTTGAGAATGAGAGTGAATAGTTGCATAGATCTATAGAAAATCACGTGAATCGTTTCTATGAGTCACATAACCAAGTTTTAGATAGAATACAAAAATATTTGGTGGCCAAGGAATCCATATTGGACAATCTACGAATCAAGTTCAAAATATGAAAGAAGTGAGGAGGTTTTCTTTGACTCAATATGATCCAATTACGATTGAAGGAAGGACGTTAATAACTTCATGTTCACACATTATTCAAATTTAATAAACATTACATACCTTTGATATATTTTAAAGTTGCATTAAAGAGATAGGATTAAATTTTTTATAGAGACGGGTTTTAATGGCCAAGGTCCTGGAAAGAATGATGAAGTCATAAAGATTCCCATTGTGCTATATTGAAAACCTCATCATGCTCGTGTGTGATACAATGGTAGTAGAATATATTATGGAGAATCCCCTAAAAACAAGCCAAAGCATTATGTCTCTTTCAATACCCATCCTTTTAAGTTTTGTGTGCATAGAGTCATAATCCAATATAACTTATATACAATTTATTAATTGAATATAATAATAATAATAATAATATATTTTTAATTTCACGACCAAGCCACACCAAATAGGTGTATGAGACCCCCTTGCTTGTGGGACAAGGGACCCTCTCCACCCAACAATTTGACAGGTAATGTCTATGGAGGTATACATACCCTACCCCCCTCTAGATTATCCATACATAGATAAACCCATATCCATATATAAATGCATACATAAAAAACACTATATTGACCTTGGAAACCCAAATGGGAAAGCCAATTTCAAATGGTTTCTGATTTTTCATTTTCACAATCTGTAGTTACAATGTATCTCATGGTTCTTTGTGCATCCCCTCCTCTCTTGGCTAAGAAAAATAAAAAAACCCTTTGAGAATCAAATTACATGAATATATAGGAGAGATCGGGGGTATTGGGTAGGCCAATAGATTGAACTTTTGATTTCCATTACTCTCTCTCTCTCTCTCTCTTTTACTATTTTATTTAATTATGTCTTTCCTCTCTCTATCTCATTTGTTTCTACACTTGCATTATTATGTTCACTCATTATTCAATTTTAATAAACATTCCATACTTTTGATAGTTTTAAAAGTTGCATTAAAGTGATAGGCTTAAATTTTCTATAGAGACGGTTTTTAATTGTTGGGTATATGTTATATTATTTGCATGAGTAGTAGTGTCCGTGGATTCCACCGGGAGCATAGGGGGGTGCTAGTGCCTCCTTGGGGTTGTAGGGGAAGCGCCCCCCAAAAAAAAATTCTGCCTCGAAAAATGTGTCACATATTTAGGTGGTTTTTTTACACATGGTTTTTTCCCAATGGTTTTTTATTTTCGGTTAAGGAATTAGGGTTGTTGACTAATCCAGGTCATTGGGTTAGGGTTTTGGATGCCATTGGCTCCTATATGTATATTGTATTGTAAATAATGTATCACTATGAATGAATATATAATATGCTAGTTCTTCCAGTTTGGGTTTCCATAGGAAAAATATTTGTGTAATGTTTGTATTTGCCATTGTATATTTTCTGTTCTTTTACTGAAAATATATTTGCAGTAAATATTGTATGAGGTTAAAACTAAATTAATGGCCAAGGTATTGGAAAATATGATGAAGTCATAAAGATTCCCATTGTGCTATATTTCAAACCCCATTATTTTGGTGTATGATACAATGGTAGTAGAATATATTAGGGAGAATGTCCTAAAAACAATCCCAAGCATTATGTCTCTTTCAATACCCATGCTTCTAAGTTTTGTGTGCATAAATTCATAATCCAATATAACTTATATACAATTCATTAATTGAATATAATAATAATAATAATAAATTATTTTTAAGGTCACATCCAAGCCACACAAAATTGGTGTATGATACCCCCTTGTTTGTGGGATAAGGGACCCCCTCCGCCCACCAATTTTGTAACATCTCGCTCTTGTGTGCACTGAGAGAACTTATTCTTTGAGGACACTTTCTTGCAAGTGATCTAGATTATTATGCTATTGGTCATTGATTATGATTATGAGGCATTATGGATGTGATTGTATGTTATTTTTTGTATTTACATAGATAGGTGCTATTGAGTGGGTTCTCTTGAGTGTATAGGACTTTGGACCTCGAGGATGAAGAGGCATAGATGAAACCTATTGGACTCTGGATCGATTCAGGGAGTGGAATATTGGGGTTTGATTGTTGTTGATATGACATATGCACATTTGATTAAATGTTAAGATGATTTATTTTATTTCTGACATGATTCGTTGATGATGCAGGCTGATGATAGCTTGCCGACTAGACTCACATGTGGAGTAGAGGGGTCACGCACAACAAATAGAGATGTCGAGGGAGAGGTGTGGAAAACAACCCTGCCATAGCCTACTAGCATTCCCATCATGGCTTAAACTATAGGTTAACGATTACCTATTTCGATAAGACCCACGATGCCATGAGGGAAGACTATGATAGTCACTCACGATGATTCTAAGGGGCATGCAATAAGGCAAGGGTGTTATTCCTTAGAGGCCCTTAGTCTCCCACAAGATCACCTAGCAAAGTATTGACTCTGGGGGTTTGTGATGTCTACCAAGTCAGTCAATAAGCGAGTTGCACCCTTGGATCATGTAGTGTGTCCTAAAGGGCATGTCGCACAAGAAAAATGGAAAGAAGTGAGTGGCACCCTTGGAGCACGTAGTGCTTCCTAAAGGGAATGCCATGCAAGGGAAACAAAATGAGGAGAGTCGAACCCTTGGAGCACCTAGTGCATCTTGAAGGGCACGTCGCGTTGTTAACTAATAAGTGAATAAACCTAGATGGCCTTAGAATGCATGATGTGATAAGAAAGTTTTTAAAACAATTTCCCTAATAAAAATGTCGCCCAACATTGGAAAATAAAATCTAGGTCTAAGTCATACTTGTGGTAAAAAACATAATACTAATAATCATCATTAAACATGTGACGAGAAGGGGGTAAGAAATTAAATTACTTTGGGGAATTAAATTTTTAAAAGAGGGGGGGAAATGATTGGTTTGTTACATATGCTAATTAAAATTTAATAATTAAAAAGAAAAAGGGGTAAAAGGTATTTTTTCTAAATTTGCTAATTTGAGTTTTAGATAAAAAGGGAAAAGAGGGAAACTTAAAAGAATTAGGAAACTAAGGGAAAAGGGGGAAACATAAAGAAAAATGGAAACATAAGGAAAAAGAAGAATGACTAACTTAGTAAGGAATCTTGTTAAGAAATTTCTAAATTAAACTCAACTAGGAATTTAGCAAGGGCGTAAGTCATTAAAATGCGTAAGGGAATATGGGGACACCTAGGAGTGATTTTAGGAATGATTTTCAGTGGGTGAGGGAAATAGGAGTAATTAAATATTTAATGAAATTAATTTCTGGTGCAACTATGGGGATGGGTGACATGTGTACGAGTGAGGGTTTTTCTGGATTAAATTAATGAAAAATAAATTCAATGGGAATTTGGAAAAAAAATCACTTAGAAACTCTATATAAAGGATGGAGGAGGAGGATTATGGATCTCTCATTTTATGTATAATGTTACATTGCAGAATTTTTGTCTTGATTGACTTATCTTGTGGGAGTTGGGATACCCAACTCGAGTAATGAGTGGTAGCTCGAACTTGCAAGGCAAGCTGGTTGCTAGTTGTTCTTTGTTTTAGAGTGCGTGGCCCCTTTGTGGCTCGGGGGGCTAAGAGGGAAGAAGAGTATCCCTATTGTTGGTTGGGAGGTACCAATGAAGTCACATCGGTGTTGTGGTACCACAATGTAGAGGGAGCTAGAGGGAGCACGTGGGACCACGACACAGAGCTGTCACCTTGGGATATGGTACACATGCTTTTATTTTGAATGGTAGATTAATATTGATCTTATGCTTCCATTATTGTACTTCTCTTGTATAAAAAAAATGTGCTTACTTAGCATTTTGATCGAGAACCTAAGGTCATCATAACTTTACGCTCACTACATTGAATTGATTCCCTTGGCACTGATCCCTGATTGCTATGACTATTCTATTCTTTTAATGATTATTATGAAGGGACTATGCTTTATATTTCATCCTCATCCCTATATCATCATTCCACGCCTAAGAAATCAACCAGGAGCCAGATCAATGGTCGTAACTTTGGTGTTAATAGACCTATAGATCCTAATGCCCTACTTTTTTGTGTGTGGACGATGAGCGAAGGATGTTTTTCCCAGCTGTCTACCCCTGTTGATTGTTCCTTGTTGGTTGATTGTCTTGCGCCTTCTTACTATTAAATACCTCTGCGCATTGTTTGTCTTTTCTCCCTGCAAGCATCTAATCATGAATTTTTCCTTTAAAATTTATTACTTTACAATGGAAAAACTGCGTTACGTCTTTAATCCATCGGGCTTGCATGTCTCCTCTGCAAATTAATACATTTGATGGCAAATTTTACCCTACGAATTTACCCTTGTTATATATCTTCAGACTATGAATTTATCCTTCATTGCACAATGATTTTTATTTTTGATCATAGTTTCTTTTACCCTTCAATTATGAGAATGGACAACGTTTTTATATCTTGTTACGGATTTTGGAATCTTCATTGCAACATTTTGTTTACTGTTATTGAATGCGATTTATTATGTTTTTCTCAATGATTTTTTGAGGGTAAAATTCTGCAAATTCCATTATTAAGAATCAACGATTTGAATGGCATGCACATTAGTGAAATGATTGGAAGACAAAAAACATTATGCTCATGATTTTATTTACACATTTCACCATTTTGGTCCATGATTTTAATGGCTTAGGAACAGTTCTTAACCCATGATTGCATTGGCAGAAAGCACCATTTCACCTCCATGATTTTGGCATCATGCCTAGTTTTATCCCTGCAATTTTGACTTTACATATTTGCATTCATATCACTACAAATTTGTATCACTTCTTTTTATCACTGCAGTTTTATCCATATCACTTCAATGTCAGTGAGAAATTGATACAATGCAATACCCCTTTACCCAGATACTTCCTTGTCATTATTATTGTCTTTGATTTATCACATTTTAATGGAAAATGACTTTGCAAATTTCCCCTTTTTTTGACCAGGTTTTTTGTTAAACCTAGAGCTTCAATGTTTCAGCATTTTGTTTCAATATCTGGGCATTCTCCATGATGAACCACAATGTTGTTTTTTCTTACCTAGGATGTTGCATTTTTAATACATTTCATGGCATTTACCCTCTGTGTGCCAATGCATTGAACCATGTTTTTCTTGTTGTGTATTATAATAATTGATGGTGAATTTACCTTGCGTCTTAAATTGGCCAACCCCAACGCACTTTCACCCATTCAATTACCTTGTAGCATTCAGACTTTCCCAACCATGCATGACCCTGCGGGTGACTTATTTATTGTTACATCGAGGTTTTTCTGTAAGCATTTAATTGGCCATGGATGGATGATATCAATGGTTGCGTTAATATCCGATTTTGATTTTATATACCTGTATTTTATTTGTTTAACTACATTCCCATTAAATGTATCCCAACCCATAATTGGCTATCATTGTAATGTAATCACAGTTATATTGCTATCTTTGTTGTGTTATAATTTTATGAGGATCTCACCATAATGTAATCAAAGTCTTTTTTCTATCCCATTTTTATTGCAATTTTTATGATGCTATCACCGTTGTATTTAGAAATGAACAATTATATGGTGGTTTTATGTTGCTATAACCGTAATGCAATTAATAACTGATGGCTATTGTTAGGATAGCACGTGTCATAGAGATATAGTTCGGATGTCCCAGTAGATGCATTGATTTTAGGATAGCTATATAATACACAACGTTCTCCTACTCTGCATTATATTAATGATAGCTAATAATACTCCTTCGACATTTGGTTAGAGAATTGATTACATAGAGATACTTACTGCTAATTTAAAATATAATTGAAGGACAATGTGTTTATCTAATGGAATAAAGAACTGCAACCAAATGGCATTTAATAAACAACAAGTTGATTATAATATAAGCAACATAGATCAATAGTCACTTAATTTAATGGATAGTGGGTAATTGTTAATCAATGTTTCTTGATGTTGTTCAGGGCTTAACTTAGTTCACGTTATGATAACATTTATGACCTAGTAGCTTGGTAACGTATTCTATTTAGAAAGAATGGAATTTGAAAGAATGGAACTTATAGCTAGAATTAGTATTCTTCTATTATTAACAAAGAAAAGGGAATATTTCATATACAATAAATCCATCTCTCTCAGGAAAGGGTCCAGGTAGTCCAGAAGCTTCGATTTGTCAAAGCTGCACTAAAATCCTGGAATTTTTAAGAGGTGGAGTGAATATCGTCTGTTGTAGTTCACTCCTTTGCACTTAGACATCTTGCTTTTCAGTTAATGGATTGGTTGTTGGTGGAGTCGTGTAATAGATTGCACATTTCCTTTTGAATGTCATCATCTTGTGTCTTGTCGACCTGTTTCTTGGGGTGTGGGTGTAGTCTTCTTGTCAGTATTTCATCTCCTAGCGTGTTGGATTTATATTGAATTGTTGGTCCAGATAGGTTATGTTGCGCTAAGGTTATTGCCACACTTATCACCTAGGGAAGACATGAGTCCCAATGAGGGGATCATGGCATGCCCTATTAGATAGAGGTGAATGATAACTTAGTCGGAGTCCGTGCTACCCATTGTGGGTGTTGGTGATCATTGTAAGTTCATGGTTGGTGCTTGGATTGTAATGCATTCATGCATTTGGTTTTGCGTTCCATATAGGTTCTAGTGACTAGTCATCGAGACCATTGTGTCAGGATGGTGGATGTTGTCCTTATCTTGCAAGTGTCATCATGTTGTGTGCCCGTGGGGAATCGTTCCTATCTTTTTATTTACTCAAGTTTCACCCAGTTCATCATTGTGCTAGTGCGTTGAGTCATTGTTTTCTATTTCCTGATCTATGTGTGTGTGTTCATCGTCAGGTTGTGTGATTTAATTGTTGTCGTCGTTGCCTTCTTTCCTAAAAACATAAAAAATATGCACTTTTTTCTTCGCTAGTAGTCGTAACGATAGGGGTCGTTACATATGGTATCAGAGAGAGGTTTCAACCCACAACTTGGGATCACCATGAATTTCATTGATATGATATTTTATTATAATGTTGCTAATTAATTTGACTTGTATTTGTGTATGTAATCATGGTTAGAGCTAAGAGGACACCGCAGAGGCAGACGATGGGGTGTGAGGGGAGGAAGCGTGATGCCCCCAGTAGCATCCATGCCTGAGGAGTCTAACCCCCTAGGAGATTTATCTAGATGGATATCATTGGCCACCCACATTTTCCAACTGGCTCAAAATAGTTTTCTGACAATTTTGGCAATTTACTATTTTTAGCAATTTTAACTTCCGGGGCCATTTTGAGGGCCTAAATGAAGGTTTTTCAAGATCGAGATCCTCAATGATAAACAAGGGCATCATTGAGACCCCAAAATGAATCTCCTTGATGATACCTTTCTAACAGGCTATCACACACCTAAAACAAAGATCGTATACAAAAGTTATGACCCCAGGAAGTTGATGTACTAACTTACCCAAACGGGGCCCACATGACTTTTGGCGCTTCATCTCCTAGGGTTAGGTTTTTGGATGTATAGGGGTTTTGGAATTATTTCCTATTGTAAAAATGCCTTCAGAGCCTCATTGTAATATTCTTCTTATGAATTCACGTTTTCATCACATCTCTTCTCAGAGATAAGCTACCACCATTCCAACAAGATTGTTTCCGCTGCATTTTACAGTTTCATCTTATTTCGTTATTGAATAGAAAACCAGTTTTACTGTATATCTGTTATTTTATGTTAAGAACCTACTAATAATCTATATTCATTTTGTTCTTCTCATAAATCTAGATCAGTGGTATCAGAGTGGTCTGCTCCTTATTGTCTTAATGCATGTCCCCAAAGAGGTCGGAGTACAAAGAGTTGGGTCTTGAGCTTGTTTCTCTTGAGAAAAGAAGCTCTCGCATGCCCAAGTGACCTCCCATGGTAGGATAAAATAAATATGATGGGACAGAATATCCTTTCAAACTGTTGATTGAGGAATCCCTCACGCAACAAAGGAACGAGATGATGGATAGTTTCACGCAAATCCTTCAGTGGCTACCAACAGGGGATGCATCTTCTTCGAATGGAGGCGTCGTCCCCTTCAAGGTACAAATAAACTTCAATATTCCTATATTTGAAGGTCAGATAGATGCAAATTTTGTAGACAAGTGGTTGAATCTACTAGAAGAGTATTTTCTATCCATAACTTTTCGAATAAAGAAAAGATTACTTTTGCACTCCTCAAAGTCATTCCCCATGTCAAAGATTGGTGGGAAACTTTCTGTGAGCAAAAGGAAATAGAGGAAACCTCATTATTTTCAGTCACAACCACCTGGGAATCCTTCAAGGATGTTATTAAGGAACAATACTACCCTTTTATAAGTTATGACGACCTGTATACCAAATGGACTACACTGAGGCAAGAAAGAGACCAAACAATGCCAGATTTCACAAATATCTTCCATACCTTGCGCACCAAGTTGGGTATCAAATATTTGGAGGGACATCTGGTGCTCAAGTATCGCAGTGCTCTGCATAGATACATCTAGACCGAAATCAAATTTTTGAACATCTCATCCTTCGACGTGGCGTACCGATATTCCATCAAAATTGAGCAAAAGCTAAAACAAAAGACTCGACAATTTGGGCCTGGGAACCCCTCATAACAAAATACAGGAAAGGGTGGCCCTAACCCACTAAACAAAGGAAAGAAAAAATATGGACATTATTAGGACAACTAGTCCAATTCGCAAGAAGAGAAGGACACTGGAAAGACAAAGAAAGATATTAGGAAGTGGTGTGACTTCCATAAGAGCCCTTGGCATAACACCGTTGACTGTCGCTCAAAGAAGTCGCTGGCGGCCGAAGTGAAAGCCTCTGAATAAGATGCAGATTATGACTCTGAGCCAAAACCATAAAGGGGAATATGGATCATTGATGCGGAACCCAGTGCCACAATTTCTACCACCAAGCTCCAGCCTGGTGAACCAGATGAGCCAGAAGAAGGAGAGTGCCTCTTCCATTCACAGATGTGGGTAAAAGGCACCCTGCTCCACATCATAGTTGATAGCGGTAGCCAGAAGAAACTCATCTTAGTAGAGGTTGTCAAGTGGTTTTCCCTTCCAACAACGCCATACCCACAACCGTACACCATTGGATGGCTCTATCGAGGAAGCGATCTCCACGTCAGCCAACAATGTCGATTGTTGTATGACATCAAGCCCTTCAAAGACAAGGTATTGTGTGATATTCCTCCTCTCAAAGTTTGTGATTTTCTTTTGGGCCAAACTTATTTATGGAAATGTCATGTTGTATATGAGTCTAGGCCTTGTAGTGTTATTATTACTTTGAACAGGAAATTGTACAGGATACCTGAGGCAGTCCCACCTAGTGCTATTTCCTTGATCTCTGCTAAACAATGCAGGAAGGTCATCTCTCAGATGGGGAAGTTTTTCTTCTTTGTGATTCGCTCTCAAAATAAGCAAAAGATCACAGCCACATACAGGGTATCTGTGGCCGACCTCTCCACACAGTAGAAGCAAGTAGATAGGGTCATGGAAGAATACTCGGATATCTTCTCCTCACCTACAGGGGTACCTTTGCACTTCTAGGTCAAGCACCCCATTGATCTGTCCCCTGATGCACCACCACCCAATGGGACAGTCTATCGTCACTCTTTGTTAGAGAATGAGGAGATCAAGTGAAAGATCCAAGAACTGATCCACAAGGGGCACATCCGCCCCATCTCATCACCTTGCGAGATCCCAATCGTGATGGTAAAGAAGAAATATGTAACCTACCGACTCTATAATTATTATTGCGATCTGAATAAAATCACAGTCAGAAACTGGTACCTGATTCCCCGAATCGATGACCTCCTTGATCAACTCACATGGGCCAAATACTTCAGTAGTATTGATCTGAAGTCTGGCTACCACCAGGTCCTGATAGAACAGACAGATGTATAGAAGACTACCTTCAAGTCAAAGGAAGGCCTTTTTGAATTGTTGGTCATGCCCTTTGGTTTGATAGATGCTCCAGCCACTTTCATGAGGATGATGGATGATATCTTGCGACCATTCACCAATACTTTTGTAGTGGTCTATTTGGATGACATTCTAATTTACAACAAGACTTAGGCTGAACACTTGCAGCGTATTCAGCAGGTTCTGCACACCCTACGACAGCACAAGCTATACACCAACTTGGAAAAATGCTCCTTTGTCATGGACAAGGTCCATTACCTAGGATACATCATTGATCACCATGGCATACATGTGGATCCAGCCAAGATCCAAGTCATCCATGACTAGCCAGCATCAACAACACTCACTGAGCTTTGGAGCTTCTTAGGCCTTGCTAATTTCTACCACAGGTTCGTGTTGGGTTTGTCCCATATTGCATGGGCCCTCATCCAAATAAATAGAGGTGGTGGTAAGGTGAAATTTGCATGGGGTCGGTCCCAACAACAAACATTCGATGATTTGAGGCAGCGCTTGTTCTCATCCCTAGTACTTTCACTACCATACCTGCAACATCCTTTTGTGATCAAGACAAATGCTTCAGACTATGTTGTGGGTGTCATTCTCACTCAGCATGGCCACCTCGTGGCCTATCATAGTGAGACACTATCAGAAATTGTCCATAAGTACCCTCTTACAACAAAGAAATGTACTCCATTGTGCAAGCATGCTGCCAGTGGACACATTACATTCTTGGGAAGGAGATAGTCATCCACACTGATCATAAGCCACTATAGTTCATGCAGACGTAGGGAAAATTGCAGAATCACTGCCATCAAAAGTGGTCCACATACTTGCAACAATTCCACCTCAAAATCAAGTATAAAATAGGAAGCACCAATCACATCATTTATTTCCTCAGTAGGCCGCCAGTTGTGGAACTCACCACGGTGCTAGACTCTTGCGGCCATGAGACATATGGATGCCCCCAACTCTATGAGACAAACCCTGACTTTCCCACCACCTACCAAATGTTCAGTGCAAACGTAGTCGTTGATAATTTCCATCTTCAGGATGGGTTGTTGTGTTGTCTGGGCGATATCTGTGTTCCATTAAGTGAGCGAGCGAAGCTGATATGGGATGCCCACTACAGTTGGGTGGCAGGACACTTCGGCATTGAAAATACAGTGGCGATGCTACAGAAACATTTCTACTAGCCGAAACATCGATAGGAGGTCAGCAAGTATATCAGGTCCTTCACTGCATGGGCTATTGCCAAACTGACCACTAAGAAACAGGGCCTATACACCCCTCTTCCTACTCCTGACAGACCATGGGAATCCATCTCAATGGACTACATGTCAGGCCTCCCGTCCACCAAGTGAGGAAATGACTGTGTTTTTTTGGTTGTTGATTTCTTTTCTAAGATGGTGATTTTGGTTGCCTACAAGAAGAGCATCACAGTAGAGGCCACTACCAAGCTCTTCTTTGAACAATTCTGGGTACATTTTGGAATCCCACAAACCATTTTCTCAGATCGGGATAGTCAATTTCTCATCACATTCTGGTTGAGCCTATGGTCACTTTTGGACACCAAGCTCACTAAATCCATGGCATTCAACCCCCAGATAGATGGCCAAATCGAGGTTGTCAATCGAATGATTGTGCATATCCTTCACATGTATAATTCAAAGCACCCTCGCACATGGGATGAGAGCCTTCCGTATGTCCAACATAGCTACAATTGAGCCCTACATAGCTCAACTGACCACATCGCCTTTCAAGTAGGGTTGGGATTCCAACCATTGGGACCCATAGATGTTGCACTTCTCCTTCCGGTCACCTCAACCGAATCATCTCCTGCTCCAACTAAAGCTGACAAAGCCACTCAGTTCATTGAGCGGATCCATCACATCCACCAACAGGTTCAGGATATCCTACAGAAGTCCAATGACAAGTACAAACAATGCCATGATCAACATCGGGTGCCGCATAATTTTCAGGTGGGTGACAAATTTTGGTTGCACTTGCATAAAGAACGCATTATAGGACCCCATCGCAAGATTTTTCCACTCTGTTATGGTCCATACATTATCACCAAGGTCATGGGGGATAATTATTTTGAGCTCAACATTCCTCCTTTCCTTGATCTGCACCCAGTGTTCAATGTGGATCTCCTTCACCCTTATTTCCCACCATTATTGGACACCTCAGAAGTAGCAGAATGACTGACACCAACAGAGATCAACCCCGACTACCTAAAATAGGCATCCAATGATCATATTGTGGAAAGATAGATCAAGGGCACTTGACAACAAAGGATCAAGCTTTATCGAGTTGTCAAAGCAGGGCAGTTGCTACACCAAGGCAAGTGGCTCACCCGTTGCCAAATTCAGCAGAAATTTCCTCATCTAATGGGGGATCTCAATGCAATGGAGACAATTTCTTCCTAATGAGGAATTATTGATACAAATGGATATCGATGGCCACCCACCTTTTCCAACTGGCTCAAAATAGTTTTCTGGCAAATTTGGCAATTTACTATTTTTAGCAATTTTAACTTCCAGGGCCATTTTGAGGGCCTAAATGAAGGTTTTTTAGGATTGAGCTCCTCAATGATAGCCGAAGGAATGATTGAGACCCCAAAATGAATCTCTTCAATGATACCTTTCCAACAGGCAATCACACGCCTAAAACAGAGATCGTATGCAAAAGTTACAACCCCGAGAAGTTGATGTACTAACTTACCCAAACAGGGCCCACATGACTTTTGGCACTTCATCTCCTAGGGTTAGGTTTTTGGATGTCTATGGTTTTTGGCATTATTTATTATTGAAAAAATTCCTTCAGAGCCTCATTGTAATATTCTTCTTGCGAATGCATGCTTCCGTCACATCTCTTCTCAGAGATAAGCCGCCATCATTCCAACAAGCTTTTACAGTTTCAGCTTATTTCATTATTGAATAGAAAATTAGTTTTACTGTATCTCTTTTATTTTATGTTAAGCACCTGCTAATAATTTGTATTCATTTCGTTCTTCTCATAAAATTTGGATCAGAGATGGAACAGGTTTTCAGGTAGGAGCAAATAGTGGTGGGTGATGTGGTTGGGCTGATGAGGTCCTTCCAGCGGATGTTTGAGGCATTGATCAACCATTTGGACAGAGATGAGGCCAGGGTGTCGACACCCCCCGAGGGTCCACCACGTGCTCTGGTCAATACTGGTAGCATTCACCATGAACTTGAGAACATCAAATTTCTTGAGTTCTTTGGTGCCTCAGACAATGCAATCATCGAGGCATGGTTGGAGAATATGGCAATGTGATTTTCACTTCGCGACTATACCTCCATCTTGAAGGTTCGCATGGTAGCCTTCCAACTGAAGGGGAGTGCTCTTCTATGGTGGAATATGTCCCTGCCACAATTGAACATGGTCATTGAGAAAATGTCATGGGAAATGTTTGAGGAACGGTTCTGAGATAGGTACCTATCAAAGGAATTTATCAAGCTTCATCTCAATGAGTTCAATGCCTTACGACAGGGCGGTCTACAGTGCTCGAGTACGAGGCTCATGTTATGGAGTTTCTTTGGTATGCTCTACATATTAGTATAGAGAAACGTAAGGTAAACAAGTTCTTGTTCGGCCTTAATGTCAGTATTCATGAAAAGGTTAGAATTATGATGCCTCAGACCTTGCATGATGTCGTCTAGTAGGCCCTCTTAGCAAAGGTAGAGATTATTAGCGTGGGTCAGAGAAAGATTCCATCGAGACTAGTAGGGAAAGTTTCATTTGATGTGCAGCAGCATCAGACACTATCTAGCCATACGCCAGGATATTGTGGCTTCTAAAGAGGATCCACTTTCACTACACCTCGACGATCAACACCCCAACAATGGACTCCTTATTGGGGACCATAACATCAACAACAGTGTCGACTGCAATAGCAGTAGTTTAGGCCTATTCAGTAGAACAAACTAAGATTATAGGCCGATGGGTCATCAACTTATACTTTGGGTACCAGGAGTACTAGAACGAAGAATGGGTGTTGGACTTGCAGGGAGCCACACTACCAGCGTGATTTCCCAGTAGAGAGGACTAGAGCATCTTGATCATTTGGACACAATACCATGGGAGATTTAGGCAAGGCCCATCGGGTTCATGCAGCGGTGAATAACTACTAGGCAGAGAACCAATCGATTGTGCTCGAGACGTTAGGTACTGTCACTGACCATACCTTTAGTATTTTGATAGATCCTAGTGATATCGAGAGTTTCATTTCTAGTGCAGTGCTAAAAAGGATTAAGGTAAAGGAAGTCAAACATGATGAGTTTATCTTTGTATAGATTTCTTTGGGATCCAAGCAAAATATTGGAGGGAAGGTTACGGGTTATACCATTAACCTGGGATATTTTGTCACTAGGGCCAACCTTTACGTCATGATATTAGAATCTTATGACATCGTGATCGGTATGGACTAGTTGGAATCGCATGTGGCAATACTCAATTGTAAGACGAAGTGATTGAGCTTGGTCAATGATGAGGGACATAGATGCATGATTGTAGGATGAAACCAAGGATTTTCCCTGAGGTTCATCTCTTCCTTGCAGCTACGAAAGAGCATGCGCAAGGGACACAAGATTTATGTGATCTTTGCATTAGTTGAGAACATAGTAGAGGAAGGCCTAGAACACCTTTTTCTGGTGAGAGAGTTTGCAGACATCTTCCAGGAGGACTTACCTGGGATTTTTGCAGAGAGGGAATTGAAGTTTACCATAGACCTAAGACTGGGGACTGAACCGATAGCAAGAACACCTTATCAAATGTTGACCCCGCAGTTAAAGGAGTTGAGAATGCAACTGAAGGAGTTGTTGGACTTGGGACTGATACGTCCTAGTGTGTCACCATGGGGTGCGCATTTTATTTTCATACAAAAGAAGCATGGGTCATGGAGTCTTTTCCTTGACTATCATCAATTGAACAAGGAAACAATCAAGAATCAATATTCATTGTCGAGGATTGATTATCTATTTGAGCAGATTAAGGGTGTAACAGTGTTTCCAAAGATTGACTTGAGTTCAAGGTATGAATAGTTGCAGATCAAGGAGGATGATGCCCTTAAGACTGCTTTTAAGATGAGGTTTGGACATTATGAGTTTACTATTTTAACTTTTAGACTAACAAACACCCCTGGTTTATTTATGATTTTGATGAATGGGGTGTTCTGCGAGTACTTGGAAAAGTTCATCCAAGTATTCATTGATGATATTTTGATTTACTCTCAGATGATGGAAGAGCATGACGAGCACTTATTCTTGGGACTACAGTGTCTGCAAGAGAACAAATTGTATGGGAAATTGTCGAAATGCTCATTTTATCAATCAAATATTCACTACTTAGGGAATTTCATCTTTGACGAAGGTATCGCGATGGATCCAACAAAGGTTGAGGTTATTATGGAATGGCCTGCACCGATGAATGTCCCGGAGGTGCATAGCTTCATGGGTTTAGAAGGATACTATCGATGGTTCATCGAGGTATTTTTGAATATAGAAAATCCGATCACAAAATTGCAGAAGAAGAACAAGAAATTTGTTTGCACCGAGAAATGTGCAGAATCATTTCGAAGGCTTGAAGAGATATTGACAACAACATCTATACTAAAGATCCCTCACGTGGATGCAGACTTCTTGGTATGCACTGATGCATCCAAGTAAGGCTTAGGTGGAGTCTTGATGCAAGATGGTCAAGTGATCTCTTACATATCGAGGAAACTGAGAAGGAATGAGGAGAACTATGTGACACACGATTTGGAGTTGTTAGCCATTGTATATGCCTTGAGAGTTTGGAGACACTACGTTATCGGATGAAAATTTGAGCTAAAAAGAGACCACTATGGAGTACAACACATCTTTACGCAAAGCGGCCTGAACACGCGACAACGACATTGGTTGGAACCACTTAGCGAGTACGATTTAGAGATTACGTACATAAAAGGAAAAGTGAGCCGAGTGGCAGACACATTGAGTCAAAGACCACACATATTTTTGGTGTTGCCTCTTCAAACGAATATACATGAAAAGATACTAAATTTATAGTGGGATGATGACTGGTACAAAGAGGTCAAGGATTTTATCAGAAAAAACACAATGATGATACCAATATTTGAAGGATTTACATTGGACGACGATGGACTACTGATATTTAAAAATTCAATTTACATACCGTTGAACGACGAGTTGAGGAGTTTGATCCTAAACAAGGCTCACCGAGCATTGTACATGGCTCACTAGGGAGTCACGAATATGAGGGCAGACCTTAAACCCTTATTCTTGTGGAAAGGAATGAAGGAAGACATAGTCAACTATGTTGCCAGATGTCTAGAATGTTAGTAGGTGAAGGTTGAACATAGACATCCAACAAGATTACTACAACAACACGTTATTCTAGAATCGAAATGGGAGGTCATTTCAATGGATTTCATTGTTGGATTTCCATTGACGACAAGGAGACATGACTCGATTTTTTTGATAGTCGACACTTTGATGAAGAGTGCTCATTTTATTCCTATGCGTATGACATATTAGGCACCTAACATAGCTATATTTTTAATCAGTGAGATTGTGAGGTTGCATGGTGTGCCTAAGAAGATTACAACCGATCAAGGATCGGTGTTTACTGAATGATTTTGGACTAGTTTCCAAGAGGCCTTGGGAACCCAACTTAACTTTAGTACTACATATCACCCTGAGATAGATGGGCATACCGAACGATCCAACCAAATCTTAGAATACATCTTGCGCATGTACATGATGGATCAACAGAAGAGTTGGGTAGAATTCTTGCCACTGGTAGAATTTGCATATAACAACAGTTACCAAAGCACCATTTAGATGGTGCCTTTCGAGTTTCTTTATGGGTGACTATGGTAGACACCTTTGATTTGGGATTGTCTTGAGGATAGGTTCTTGGTGGTACTAGGAGTGATCCCAGAAATGGAATATCAAATGCAAGCAATAAGACAAAGGATCAAAGAAGTGTAGGGTCGACAAAAGAGTTATGTCAATGTGCGTCGTGTCGACCATAGTTACGAAGTTAGAGATTGATTCTTCTTCTGGGTAAATCTGCATAAGATTTCTATCAAGTTTGGAAAGGGAGATAAACTCTCTCCTAGTTTTGTGGGACCTTTCGAGATTGTGGAGAGAAAAGGGCCAGTGGCATATAGACTAGCCTTGCTTGATTCTTTGAGGCGTATGCACGATGTTTTTCACGTATATTTTTTGAGACATTATATTAGTGATCCGACACATGTTATTGACATGATTTCCTTGCAGGTATTATATGAGGAGGTTCTCATGGCTAAGCTAATCCACATTCTAGATCATCACATTCGACAACTACGATGTCGAAAGTAGATCAGGTCAAGGTCCAGTGGGACAACTATAGTCTACACTCGACGACTTGGGAGGACACATATGATATGCACCAATGGTTTCCATTTTTGTTTGATATATAGTCTTATGATACTATGATACACATGCAATTTTTAAACCTA
Source organism: Picea engelmannii (assembly GCA_009831015.1). Classification (NCBI taxonomy): domain Eukaryota; kingdom Viridiplantae; phylum Streptophyta; class Pinopsida; order Pinales; family Pinaceae; genus Picea; species Picea engelmannii. Next base: position 782,121 of record ML784364.1, on the reverse strand, counting down.
CAAAGTAAAGCAATGCATATAGATTCTTAAGCAATACATAAATTAATCAATGGCTCATACACATAATACACAGAGATTTTTTACCAGAAACCCTCAACCGGGAAAACCTTTCTTATTTTCATTATATCGAATTTCACCATTCTCCATAAAATATATACAATGTTTTTAGGTATTCCGTAGATAAAAAAACCCTAATCCCTTAATCTGGGATTAATTTACAAATCAGCTAAAAATAGCAAAATCCGCTAAAAATAGCAAAAACCGCCCAAAAAAATAATTTTGGGGCGTTGCCCCGAACGTTGCGCGCAACCAGGGGGGGGAATACCTATCCCCCCATGGGACCCCCCTAGGAAAGAACCCAGTGCACATGGCATATCCCTAGGTGAAGGGATTTTCAAACGCAGTTATCGTATCTAACGCACCCACACACACACACACATGCAAAGAATATAACACACACCCAACATTATCCCACTTGTTGTTTTCTTTACATCCAGGGGTCCAGGGGATTATATAGTCAACAATCTAGGGCATAAATGCCCATTGTTACTCTACACCAAGAGAACTTTTCTGTACTCACAGACTTTGTCAATGAATCTGCAACATTCTTCAAAGTGTCAACCTTTTCCAGCAACACCTTCTTTTCCTCAACCATGTCTCTCACAAAGTGATACTGAACATCAATATGCTTTGTATTCGAATGATAAGTTGGGTTATTTGCCAGGAATATTTCACTCTGACTGTCACAGTCTAATCTCACTGCTTGTTGTACCAACCCAATACCTGAACACAATCTTTGTAACCATACTGCTTCCTTGCTTGCATGAGTGGTTGCCATGTATTCAACTTCTGTAGTTGAGAGTGCCACTACAGCCTGTCTTTTGCTCATCCAACTGATTGCTCCTCCAAATAGGTTCAACACATACCCACTTATAGATCTTTTGTGATCCAAATCTCCAGCCCAGTCTGCATCAACAAATCCATGTATGTCCACCACTCTGTCCAATCCCGGTCTTCCTTGGTAGCACAATCCATAATTGGTGGTGCCACAAAGATACCTGAAGACCCTCTTTACTACTGTCCAATGCTCCTTCCCTGGTTTTGACATATACCTGCTCAAAACTCCCACTGCATGTGCAATGTCTGGTCTAGTACAAACCATTTTATACAACAAACTGCCAACTACACTGACATATGGAACATGGGACATGTCCTCTTCTTCTTCTTATGTCTTGGGACACTGATCTGCAAATAACTTTACACCTATAGAAATAGGAACCTTGACCGGTTTACTTCCATGCATATTAAACCTGTGCAATATCATTTCAACATATTTCCTTTGATTCAACCAGAGTTTCCTATTTGCATGATCTTTTTTAATCTCCATTCCCAGAATGAAGTTAGCAGCACCGAGATCCTTCATGTCAAATTTGGAGAATAGCTGTGATTTCACCTCCTTGATAACATCCATGTTATTTCCTACCAACAACATGTCATCAACATAAAACAATACATAAATGAAGTGATTACCAACCTTCTTGGAATATACACAGTGATCAGCCCTGCTTCTTACAAATCCCAATCCAAGGATGTATGTGTCACACTTTTGGTACCACATCCTAGGTGATTGCTTCAGACCGTATAGTGACTTCTTTGGCTTACAAACTAGCTCTTTCTTTCCCTTCACTATGAAGCCTTCTGGCTACTTCATGTGGATTTCTTCTTCCAGATCCCCATGTAGGAATGTTGTCTTCACATCCATTTGTTCCACTTCAAGATCAAAAGCAGCAACAATAGATAAAAGAAATCTAATAGAAGTTAACTTAGCAACAGGAGAAAAAATCTCACCAAAGTCAATTCCCTCCCTGAGAATAACCTTTTGCTACTAACCAAGATTTGTATTTCTCCACTTTACCTTCTGCATTAAACTTCTTCTTGAACAACCATTTTCTACCAACCGATTTTCTTCCAGCTGGAAGTTCAACTATATCCCATGCCTCATTCTTATCCAAGGCATCCATTTCTTCAACCATGGCCTTCTTCCAGAGTTTACTATCCTCTGAATTCACTGCTTCCCTAATAGTTCTGGGATCATCATCAGTAATAGATAAAGCTTATAACCTTTCTGGTGGACTATACCTTTCTGGTGGACTATAAATTAGGTGGAATATACCTTTCTGGTTTCCTTCTATCTCTTACTGATCTCCTCAATACTGGGGTATGAGGTTCTTCTTCTTCTGCTTCCTCTGCTTCCTCTTCTTCAGATGATTTAGATTTTGCATCATCCAACTCAAGCTCTATTTTCTCAGGTTCATCTTTCATTGGTGGGAATTCCTGTTTGGACACATCTTTTACCTCTCTGAAAACAACATCTCGACTGTAAACAATTTTCTTGGTTTCTGGGTTCCAAAGCTTATAACCTTTCACACCATCTTTATAACCAATAAAGCTACACTTTTCAGCTTTATTATCCAGCTTACTCCTATTTTCCTTTGGAACATGTACATAAGCATCAAAACCAAGCACTATAAGATGTTGAAGAGAGGGTTTATTTCCAGACCATACCTTGTGTGGAGTTGTATCATCCAACACTGATGAAGGTGATCGATTGACCAGGTAACATGCTGTACTCACTGCCTCTGCCCAGAATTCTTGTCCTAACTCAGCACCGCTGAGCATGCTCCTTGCTTTTTCCATCAATGTCTTGTTCACCCTTTCTGCAACTCCATTATGCTGAAGAGTGTATGGAGTAGTCTTCTACCTTGCTATACCACACTTCTTACATAATTCTTCGAATTCATTTCTGCAGAATTTTCCACCATTATCTGTTCTCAATACCTTTATTTTCTTCTCTGTCTGATTTTCTACCAGAGACTTAAACTCTTTAAATTTATCAAATACCTCCGATTTCTTTCTAAGAAAATAAATCCACGTGTTCCTTGAAAAATCATCTATGAATGAAACATAATACACAGATTTACCTAGGGAAGGAAGAGGAACAGGTCCAAACACATCACTGTGTATCAACTCTAAGATCCCCTTTTCTCTTGTAGCACCAGATGGGAATATTACTCGATTTTGTTTACCATATATGCAATTTTCATAGAAATCAAAATCCAGAGTGCAATTAGACATACCTTCAATCATACCTTTACCATGTAATGTTCAAAGGCCCTTTTCTCCAATATGCCCCAGTCTTTGATGCCACAACATGGTCTTCTTTTCTGGGATAGTATTGGTCTTGTCTCCTTCATTTTTCTGCTCAAGGACAACATAACTGTTACAACCATTAGTATAATTTATTCCCAACAACTTGTACAGAGTTCCACAACGAACTCCCCTCATCAATACCATTGCTCCTCGTACCATCTTGCAAGTGTCCTTTTCAATTACAGTTTTCACTCCTGCATCACTCAACTTGCTTATAGATATTAGGCTCCTGGCTAGTTTTGGAATGTGCAGAACCCCAGGAAGAGTTCTAATCCTTCCATCGTTTAACAAAAACTTAACCCTTCCATGTCCCAAGATTTTTGCCGTCGAGTCATCTCCTAGGAATACATCACCACCATCATATTTTTCATATTCAGAGAACCACTCCCTGTGAGGAATCATATGGTATGATGCAGCTGAGTTGATCAACCATACACCATGGTCTGCATGTGTACTTGTAGATGCTAGGTAAACATCACCTCCTTCTTCAGTGGAGGTTTTCACCTCCATGGAAGAGGTACTATCAGATCCCTTTGGTTTTTCAACCTTCTTAAACTTGGAATCTTTCTTATAATGCCATGTTTTACCACACTTCCAACATTTCCTCAAAGATTTTCCTGGGGACTTAGATCTACCTGTAGATTTAGATCTCCATCCTAAAGGATTACCAAGGTTCCTGTCTTGGGTACGCCCTCTTACAAATAAAGCATCTGTGTTGTGACCATCCATGTTTTTTTGCCTCATCTCTTCAGATAACAAGGATGCAACTACATCCTCATACTTCAATGTAGATTGAGTGGTACTACCTATTGCT